>DWFO01000908.1:0-17702 GCA_018246595.1 Mimoniades nurscia nurscia
GGGCGGCTGCCCGAATTTACACATTCGGAACCCTTTTTTCCCCCCCCCCCCCCCCCCCCCTCTCACCCCTTCTCCCTGGCTGCCATTCATTTTCATAATAAAATCGCAACAAACGGGGCAGGTAACGAAATATGGAGAGCGATCCACAATTTATGTGTACACGATTCTCTGATTTATCTCGCAACTTGATATTTCGTTGAGAAATACATACATATATCTAAGTAATTATACACATGATATTAGAACCAAGTCATTAAACTTATTGATTCCAAAGACGTTTTCATGCGAGAAAAGCGAATTTAAGACATTTTAAGAAACGTCACTTTGTTTCAATATTTTTATTCATTCATTCATTGTTCTTTAAACTCAATTCTTATCTATGTCATTAGTTATGAGAGCTTTGTCGAATATTAATACAAAATCGATTCGGGCTATTTTTGTAAATAAATTCTGTAACGTAATATTATTATTACAATGTTTTCAAACCAATAATAAAGAATGGCATTTGATATTAACATCAATGACTCCATGAACACAATTTATCCGAGTGCATATTGGTATAAAATATGCATAATATTCAGACGCTTTTATCTCTCAAAGCCAGTTCCACACTTGTTAACGCCAGAAAGGGCCCAATCAATCTGTCTGTATGAGATACAAGCTTCTAAAATCTAACTATTGTTCACGAATAGGAAATTTCCATTTGGATTTATTCATTTGTCTAACTATTGCCGGGTGGCTTCCATTTTCCACGGCGTACGTATGTAGATCGCTTCGCGAGCCCGCCTCCGCAGCTCGCTGTGTTTCCTGCTAAGAAAACTTTCACATACATTTAATACTTCATATCTTCCAAATATAATATTATATTTTGATTGACAAATAATTTTCTGTTTAATACACAGCCGATTTGTGTCACTGAAGGAAAATGGATTTAATACGACAAATTGAAAGTTTTAAACCGTTTTATTAATAAACGCCAATGAAATTCTCGAAGACTGATCAAATTTTAACCGTTCGAAATTTAATCGGGTCGTAATACCCAAAAATCGCGTTCCGTTCCACGTGGAGCGCGTAGCCGCCATTGTAATAATAAATTTAACGACGAATACCGATAAGAATCGAGTGGAACGAGCGCAATTTTCATAGATATGACTCAATTAACAATTGGTTTCAATCGTGAAGACGTCGGTTATAATAAACTGCCACCCCGAGGGTGGCTGGAGGCAATCTTATTTCTGTTTGCGAATATTGCGGTGTCAATTCTGCATATTGAAGAGGAATATGTAGATACCAGCTCTCGTATTGTCTATTAATTTGAGTCGCGATCGAATCCGAGTAACGTGGGACTCTTTTGTGTCGCTTCGGGAAATGAATTCTGGAACTTTCCGCTTACACGTAACAATTGACACGTACCTATATGCGGCATAACATATAAAATAGCTAACTGACAAAAAAAATGGTAAACAACTCTAGTAACAGATTGAGTTTCATATAGCTTCACGTGATATCGAATGATGAAAAAAAAATTATACCGCGTCAACATTAACTTCAATCAAGGGCAATTAGCGGCGGAATTCCGCACACGGAAGCGAAATACATTGGCAAAAAAAAAATCACCCCAAAAAAACCGAACATTCAATAAACAAACCTTTCGAAAACCAATAACGGAATGCGCAAACAAGTGTTACAATGATGAAAAAAATATATGCGTGCGAGAATTATACGCTTCGATTGTGTTGCCATATTGAAAAAACCGCGACCCCACGCGCATTAATATCAATCTATCGCTCTATCCATAATGCAGTATTGAGGCGTGATCAATTGTAGTTCGACCATAAATCAATCCCTAGTTTTTTCCCCTCAATAATCTATCGATGATTACTGATCAGTCACGGTCGAGTTTGTTTTGATTGGTCTCTTTATAATGCGGAATCGTATATTGAGTTATCCTGTATAATTTAATTTACAATGATTTATTTTGATTGTTAAAAGCTTTATTGGTTTAAAGCGGCGACATTTTATTTATTATCTAGGGAGAGACATTTCAAAGTGATTTGATTATATACGAAAAATATTACAAACCCTCTTCATGTTTGTAAGTAGAGTGAAGTAAGTCAAGATTTATTCCTGCCGGGCATAAATGATGTATTCCTAACATACATTAATATATTGCTGATTAAATAATACTGTTAAATATTGCTGGTTAAATACATGTAATGGTTAAATAAATATGCAGAGATACTAATTGTATTGTAATACTTCCAAATCAATGAACTGTGATCCAGCCTGGCCTTCAACAAAAAAAAAAACGGAAAAACGAAAATGACAAAACAATTTAAATAAAGGTACATTCACACCACACGGCAAAACAACAAAACATCATATACATATCTATTATTAAACACTGACAAACAATCTCATCTGCAGACGAAGCCGCGCTCAAACGCCAGTACGCACTTAATTACTCCCGACAAATAACGCGTCGATATCCCGTTATACTTAAAGACGGGGAGGCAGGGGAGATAGGAATCGTATGTTTTCGGATTAATTCGTTCGTAAAATCGTCTCTGATAAGAATGGCAACTGCTGTGTACTAATTGAATGTACAATTGCGTCAGGACGTCTGATTTCATTAGACGGCGATGTGTGCGTGAGGGGGCTAAGGACCCGCTGAGAAATTACCCCCCCCCCCACTCTTCCGGGGGAAAATTGATTATGTTAATATGGATATAATGTTGCATTTTAATTTGTATGTAAGCAGTGTACGAGTATATGAGGTGCTTGACAAAGAGGTCGTTAGTGTAAAGAAATATACGAGTAGTAGCGTTCTTAAACAAATAAAATTTAAACTTTATAAGTACGTTTTAAAATTAATTACAATACAACATGAAATAGTTGAGTGTGATATAAATTTTAGTCACTGACATGAGCCTATGAAATTTGCGTGAGGACTTTAAAGTAATAGCTTTAAAAAACTGTTTTATTTTTAATTTGAAAAATGAAACACGAAAATATTTAGGCGTAATAATTATACTTTGTAAGGACTGATTATTTATTGCATCGAATAAATTAACCGTTAATAATGTTAAGGTAAAAACTGTTAATGAATATGTTCATACAGTCAACATGTCGAAAGAAATCAATAGACACAACGTATCCGAATATTCATGAGCCGTTTGAAGTTTCTTCAAAACAACGCTACACGGGGGCGAAAATGTGTATTGTTTCAGAATAATGGTATTTATATGCTACATTGGTTTCAAGGGAAATCACTCTCCGAATCGTCCATAACCTCTGTATCAGGCTCTTAAGACACCCGATTCTGAAACGTAGTAAGATGCTCCGCGGGCCACGCCGTTTATTACCTTGTAGAACTGAATGCGGTTCCTGAATTCGATATTACTTAAGCTCGTATTGAAATTCGGGGGTGGCGGGGGGCACGCCGAAGATTTGGTAGAATATTAAACATTCACGTTTATTAGTTTGTCCTCGGTGAACGTATTTGGTAGTCTAAGCGGGGTAGTTTTCGATGGGAAACTTGGAAAGTGTGTTAACGAGTCCACCCTTACCGAATGTAGTTTATTCTACTAATGGGGATTACATTTAGTCGATTGTGCCCGCGCGGAACTTTCGCAAAAACTTCTGATCTTGAGAGCGTGTGGTGCGATATTCGACTTCGTAGGGAAACTTTCTTGGTTTGTGTTAAAAATGTGCTTATTTGTAAAATACTTTTTATAGTATCGAATATTTCATGCAACGAAATATAAGTTATACACGGAACTATTTTCTTCAAATGTACCCACGATTTTTACTTGTAATTAAACTTTTAAATTAAAGTTCTTTTACAACCGCTTCGTAAGATCTGGTGCCCTTTAATTTTTCACCGTTGTACACTTCAAACGCGAAATATTTATTAAAAATCAGCCGGCAAGCGTCTGCTGCGGCGGCGCGTCCTCGTGAAGCCAATAAGCCGGAAAACAGTTGAGCGAGTCGAAAAAGCCAGAAGAAAATTGATATCGTGCGATCTACTTTCATACAGATAAGTAAAGGGACCCACAAAGGCAGCTATCGGAAGGAAAACGAAAGGGTAATGCGGGCATAAGATGCGCATCGTCACACACGGCCTAATCACAGCCCCTGCCTCCCCGGCCCCCGACTTTTGCATATTGCCCAAAGTGCCCGCGCTTCCCCTTCGAACATTTTTGCTAGCGGATAATTCTTCGGCGACAGTTGCTGTTCGCGTCGCTTCTGCTATTCAATATTAACACGTACACCATTGTAATACGATCTTTGCACCGTCAGCGGGCCCGCTGTACCGCGACAGCTAGACAGCGGGATGATCTTATCCTATTTGCGGGTAGGTCGGTATTTTCCGTTCGATTTTGGGTTTTATTGCCTTGTGTTACAATTTAAGGTTTGTTTTTAACACGAGAGCAACTAGTGCAAGGGTGCTATGACGTTTGAGGTCTTGTCTGCGTCTTAATTGTGAGCGTGTTGTTTCTCTTATTGATTTTTTAACGTATCGTTCCCGTGCGATATTGGCATATTAGAAATATTTTAGACACGACACTTACACAATACGTTTTAAATGAATATAAAGATATGAAAAAGTATTGCTACAGATATGTATTTAAGTATGGTACTATAGAATAGAGATTATGCGCCTCATTAGGTACTTAATAAATATTAAAGTAAAACCATAGACAACGAAATGGCGACATGTCATCGTAGATCCAGCAAAAGGGCGATTAAACCAGAGCATCATTACCGTATTAAGCGAATTATTTCTAGAAATTGCTAACCCACATCGAGTCGTTGCAATTAATGTCAATTTAATTTTTGTAATTACGCTGTGACCGCCCGTGGAATGAATGAAAAAATCATTCGGAATAGTTACAAAGATGGCGGTCAACATCGCCGGGGAATTCGTCTTATTCTGGTATGCGCGCCATATTCAGGAATGCAGTGCTATGACGGCGGCGGCTTTCTAGTTAAAAGATAATAATTAGTGCGTATACGCTTATATTTGCCGTGTTTATAATAATTGCACGTGTCATTAAAGTTTTAACACGAGTTGAGAAATGTGATATATGATTAATGTTTAATAAACACGCCCCGAGTTGAACACCCGGCGGAATATTAAATATTTCTACTCACATCCATGCAAACAAACACATATATTATGAGTATATAGCTACTGCAGCTCCAATCACTATTGATCAGACACGAATTGTTCAGATCGCAGTGTTGTCAGCTCACACGCGTGATACAAACTTTTAAAGAACATTCGAGAAACTCCATTTATATCGAACGCGTCGTGACGTATGCAATTGCCAGGACTTCGATATTTGAACTGCTCGCCACAATTCGCATTGAACACACAAGAGGCGTGTATAATACTTGAACAAAACGGAATCAATATACTTTTTATTGGAAACATTAGAAACGTAGTGTCCTATTCTCTTTATCTTGTCATATTATTTGCTTACGAAGCTTGCATACGGGTGTTGTCAATGATGTAAAACAGTCTAGATATGTCTCGCGTAACGTAACATACCTATTGTACTACACCAGGCATCGATTGCCTATCCTTACACTATTCTTTTATTCTATCTTGATGTCCAGTGGAAATAGTTAATAATAATTAATTTTTATTATCATAATTAAATATCATTTTCGTATATACATAGCAAATATGAACGATTAACAGGTAAAAATAACATTACTACATAATGTGATTAACGTACAGTTCATAACTGTAGATGCAATAATTAATCAGCGTGTTAAAAATAGTATAATAATAACGTAACATCACTCCTGTCATCCCCAAAGAGGTAGGCAGAGGAGTGTAGTACACTTCCATATTTCACCAGTTACGTTTACGTTACACTATGGAGTAGGTGGTGAGACTATTGTCTTATACCAGTCACATATCCAGACTCCGAGATACTAGTAGAAAATCTAAATTAGAAACATTCAATAGTGCCGGAAACGAGATTTGAACCAGGACCTCCCGATCGGCAGTCTAGCTTGCTACCAACACGACCGACGAGGCAGTCTAATAATATAATAATATTCGACATTTATTTAATAATTATTCATTGTTTGAAATACGATTATTATAAATACGATTAATATGCTAGTACCTAACTAGATTGTACTTGAAATTTGAAAGTTGCATTTCTTACTAAAGGTAGGTACCATAGGTAGATAACCGAAAAAATAAAATTACTTATTAAAAAGATCTTCGTATCCAGTTGCGTTACCTCCATGATCGTTTCCCCCTTCTACAATTGTATTTGCACAACTCCTTAATGCTTTATTTCGTCTATTTGTTCAGTCTAATTAGAAAACTCCGACGACTAATGGTTAATATCGGAATTCGTCCGTTTTTCTGTTCTATTGTTGAATATGACAATAATAAGTCCCATTATAAAAAGTTCAATTTAGTTAAGGATGTTTACTAAGATACATATTGATCATATCTGACATTAAAAAAAAAACATCTGTCACTAATACTCCTGTCACAAGACTGTCAAATTGGAAATCAAACGTCAAATTTCACGAAGCTCGTGAAACGGGTCATAATGTCATCAATCTCCTGAACAGCCCTCTCGAATCGCGAACACTTCCTGTTAACTAACAAAGCCTGTACATTTGCTGCATATCGGCGTCTATTTCGGAATTTATACACTCAGACCGTTTTCTCAAATCGTCATTTCATTCCGGAGGTTTTGTTTAAGATCAATCGCTTTTAATATTTTGAGCACGGAGTTTGAAGCCTTTCGTAACTTGTTAGTTAATATTTCTTTCTAAACTTAAACGCATATATGCGAATACTTGCTTGCTAATATACGTATAATAGTTATAACATAACATGAAATCGATATTTCTATTACCGAAACATTTAAATAATCATCAGTATCTTAACAAACAAAATAATAGTCATACAGGACTATTTCATATTTAATGGTCATTTTCAGTCACAAATCTTTTGCTGAATGCTGGAATTAAAAAAAAAACTAAAACCACGGGAAAACTCTATGACCGTATTTTCGCGGGCTTATTCCAGCCAGCCGGAATTCGAATGGCAACGAAGCGATAAATATTCGAAACGGAATTAAAATAATTATCTAGATTGCATTGCCGAATCAGCCAGTCTCTGTTGCAAACGTCGCTCGGGTAATTTACGTGCGTATTTTGAAAATTCTCGTAGCTTTTTGTTGCATATGCAATTATTATTGTTTTAAAAAGTCTTCTTATATTTTAAATGTCATAAAATTTTTTAATTGATCCTTTATAAATAGTACCTACGACATCAAATAAATTTACATTAAATATCGTAAACATTTGAATAACATTGAAAGGATCAAATTATTGTATAGCAGTAATTATTATAATCATAAAGTTTCTAAAAACAGCTTCTAGTTTAGTTAGTATTTAAAAAAGCAAAAATTTTAACAATTAGTGGATTCGCTACGAATTGGGCATTGTACGTGTAGCGTGCATGCATTTGAATAAAAATCTCCAAACGATTTGAATGACGGGTAAGAAACAGAGATATTCGTTCAGAAATTGCAAATAAAAGGGGCATCGTCCAACAGCACAGCGTTTACTTAATCCCAGTCAATAGAACACAAAGAGAGCCAAGACGGAGCGTGCACTATCGGCCGCTGTGCAATTTTAATTGCACCAACAAAACGATATTTTATAGTCTACTGCTTTTTTCTCCAACCCTGCGCGGCTGCGGTGCGTCCGAGCGGTGCGGCCGACTGCTGCGTCGCATGCGGTCGACAAGTATTTCTAAAATTCAAGTAACGACCTAATGCGTCAGGATACACTACCCTAAAGCTCGACTTGAAATAACCAACACTGCAGGTGATCGTACAGCTAGTATGCATGTGTAAGGACTACTGTGGCCCGGTTTCGTCGTGTATCCATTTGAAATCCGTTTAAAATTAAATGTATTGATAAATAATCTCCTTAAGGAACGTAAACAGAGGGTGACAACACTACAAGATGACGTCATATTTCATATTATAAAAGATAACATAGTCCCGCGGGAGAAAATCAATAAGTATCATTTAAAATACATGTATAAATAATAGTTGTGCTATTTAAAAAATACAAACAATATTAATAATAAATCCGTTTGTTTAAAAGAAAAAAACCATAGACAGAATAGAATTAAGAATTTTAATAACAGAAAAATGTACAATCTATTGCAACTGGGCGCTAAAAACTATGACAGCTGCATTCCAAAGTTACCCATAATTATATTCGTTACCAGCATGTCAGATGCAGACAATCCAAAGTCGCATTCGCCGCAATAGCTGGCCGCGACGTGCGGAGTACTAGGTACCATTACTCAAAATAATCTAGCGCAGATATCTCCACGAAAACACCCAGCCCCATGATATATGCCTCGAAAACGTGAAAGAATAAAATTTTCCGTTCCACAAAATTACTTTCTTTTAATCCCGAATGACGTGAATGTAATGGCGGTAGTCGCGTGACCAGAAGTGTCGGCTGACCAAATTGGGCTGGTCTATCGCGAAAAATACTGCAACACAGACAACTCGAGGTGTGGCAAGACTGTTTAATATAAATTGCAGCTGAAAGTATTCATTTGAAGCAATATGTAACTTAAATTGCTAAATTGCTTCTCTATTTTAAGGCTATTATTTAAATATACATATGTAATTGAACTAACTTTGGAAACGAAACAAAACACAAATGACCACTTTTTCAAATAGTTGGAATCATAACAACAAATCGAACAAACGAAACTCACAGACAAACGTTATCGACTAACCAGCCATCCATTATGTTAACTTGTAACCGCAACAAGCAAAACTTAGTTTCCGTTCAGTTTTATAACTGCAGCGATAGACAGGCAATAAATGAGCCCCACAACTTATAATTGCTTCATTTCGTTGTCGGCAGTCTCAAAACTACAGACAATTGCATTCCGATTGTCTATACAAAGTACATTTGGAACAGACACCCACTAATGTCGAAAGAACAGTCGAATGATCCAAAAAGGCGAAATAACGTCAACTGTCAGCGCTGAAAACTAATCAACAGAGCTACTAAAGGTTCTTGTCAATGTTTTTCGAACACGAAATCCGAGCGCGCGAACATCAAAGTGCATAGACAAGCCTCCCGCCAATTTCGCCGTCAACGTCAAATATGACGCCATATTTGCAAATGTCAAAAGAAATCGGCATAGAATTTTGTGCTCTATTCAGTCGCAGTGCAAGCCAGAGTGCGATCCGATCATTTTGTTGGATGATTTTTATCATGCACGCTCGCATTCCGATCACGCCCGCCTGATTGATGGTCGTGACGCTTGTTGTCAATCAACATGTTTATTTTATAAAAGCACCGCGGACAATTGCTGTGAATATTTATGAATTGTCACCGAAGTCGTGACAATCCGCTAAATGGCCGATAAATTTCGCATTTTAATTTCCATAGATGCGCAGCCACCTGACGCGGCCCGTCATAATTCGAATGAAACGTAAAACGGACAGCTGAAATCTCTTTTTCGAGATTCGAAACTCGTGTCCGGCCGTTCAATCATTCACGTCATTTATCATTTTTCCCCGAAATGAAACTCGCTTCGAACTATACAGTGGCCACGCTAGATGTCGAAAAAAGAAACGAGGAACTCTCCGTCCGTAGAAGCTATCCGGCATCTTTTTGTTTTTAACAGTTGGTGCTCGGCAGAATTCGACGGTTGAATTCGGTGGTATTTCGTCGCGACGAATTCTCCCAGTCGATGCTAACGCTTAAATTTCGTCGGCTAATAACGCTTGCCCGCCAATTCGCTCATGTTTGACCAGTTTGACAGATCGCCGACATGGATTCCACTTTGTGACGGCAAAATGGCGTATTATGCGTTTTTTATTCGCCCACTTGTCTCTCATCACTTCTTTTGTGATTGAGCTCTGTACAAATTTATGACGATGGATGTCAGGGGCCGAATTGGTTCAGTTTTGTTTCTTTATTGAATCTCTGTCTATGGCTATTGACATGCTTTCTCATTTCCCTGTGTTGTTCACTTCTTCGTTTTTGGGGTTGCAAGATACATGATGGCATTCTGATATTGCTGAATGTTCGTATGCTGCGGAAATATTATTAAATTACTTTTACAGAAAGATTATTAAATTACTTAGCAATTACTTTTAGATAATATAGAATTGAATAAGAAATTACAATATAGAATTTGTTTTTATATTCGTTAACACTCCTGTGCCTACCTTTTCGAGGAGTACAGGCGAGATGGTACGTTATGCCTATATGAACATAGAATTTAAGATGCTTTGAAACATACGTAGAACAAACCATTTAACGATAAATATATTTACTTCCACGGTTCGTTTTATTCTTCAATTTTTTTTCCCTCGTTTTAAACATACTTTAAATTTCTGGGTAAATTAAACTTGTCTAAGAGTGATTTAAATCTTTTTCGGCCGATATAGACCGATTTAAGTTCCAACACTAAGTATACCGATCATTCCTGAAACCAATGATAATAATCAGTAGCACGAAATGTCTTCCTAAATTAACATATCCATCCGACGAAAATGAAATGTCGACGAAAGAACGGCGTAGCATTCCGGTCTAATCCGCACTCAATGAAGATCGGTCAACTGATGCTGCACGGTGGGAATGGCTGGTTTTAATGAGAAAATCTACACCATTGGTTGTTTTCCTTGTCTACTGCTGATTGCTTCTCACGCAAACGTTATTGCCGCGATCTTGGCCATTCGGGAATTTCCGACCTTATGAAATTGTGAGCGTATTAACACGAGCCAACGCAACGCAAGTTGTTTTAAAAATAAAGAAGGGATTTATTTCCAATACTGAGGTATTGTCTACATATAAAAAAATGAATATGAAAGTCAAAATCCAGACTGTTTGAACGTGATCAACACGGAAAATCTTTACGATTATGTTTCTATTACTAGACTACAACAGGTACTAGTTATTATATTTGTTTATGTGACAGACTGTTTATTTATATATGTTGAAGTGGCAAAAAAATATCGTGGTCCTGCTAACTAAGCGGACAAGATCTCCAATCACTTGATTCCAATACTTGTACAATTTCGCGAGATTATAATTTTATTAGTAATTGGAACACATTCATTCAATTTCATATCGAATTTATAAGAGTTTTCATAAATAATATTGGGCAAAATGTATGAGTATTTTTCATCGTTTTCTCCACTTATAGCCAAAAAGCAATGTGTGTATCAAGAGTACACCTGGTATACATTGTGTATTTGTGATATGCTTGCTGGGTAACGAAATAAATTGTAAAATTCTTCCTTCCACCATTCTTCGCCAGATAATGTGTCGCGTCGGTCGTAAATCCGCGGCACGTCTCCGGCGCCTCACGTTTGGAGATACTTCGCACTCCAGTTGATATGTACTTACGTGTTCTAGAAACATCTTTATAGGTTGTAGAAACACCTATCTATTTTAACTTCAAACAAATAATTTCAAACATCAGGGGGGTAATTAGCGTTATATTGCGTCTTCAAACACCTTTCCTCAAGTTGCCGTAAAGTATAGAATTAGCGGATAGGATTAAGTCGGCCTGTGTATTTTAGCTATGAAGGAGCAGAATTGCTATGATGAAAGTTCTCATTTGAAGGATGTTGTAAATGACACACTGAGTTCAGACATAGGTACTATAGCTTACACATTAATATATATACATTACATACACGTATATGTTTCCAAATATTATTTTTTCTGACATGTAAGCGTGCCAATTCACTTTGTACTCACATAATTTAAAAAAACCTAAATTTTATTTATATATAATCCATTCCCGCCAGTCTTTATTAGGTACACAGTTCTCGATACATTAATGTTGATTCCCGAAACCCCCACAAAATGGTTTTTAAAACCCAAAAACATCACATCCACGTTCCGGGGCGCGTGCCGACGGGCGATGGACCCGCAATTAAACTAACCCCGAGCCTTCAATAAAAACCTGCGAGTGTGACGCTCGCAACATAATTGTCCTCAGTAATGATTGTAGGTAATTGTCCGGCCTGCCCTTTAACCCTTCAGAAGGAACGGCCCTTGCAAAGTAAGTTACTAGAGGCAGCGGAAGAACTCAAACATCTAACTTCAGGAGTCACCGCACAACGATTCGAATTTTATGTTAGTATGAAACATTTCATGAATATATTATATGTCGGATTTACTCACGTAAGTTTTTCAAGATAGGTCGACGAGCTGTAGAACTATTCGAGGTTATTCCTCATTCCCGCTAACAGCGGCAAAGTCGGGGCAAAGACTTATCGGAAGCATAACGACGGTACTTCTTGAAGGAGATAGTGTACGGACATATCTTACTTCCTTTTTCAATTTTAAATCATTGCATACAATCTTGTCCAAGTGAAAGAAAATATAAACAAACGACTCTATATAATTTTAGAGCTCATCACATTGATATTCTTCAAGCGTCGATTAAGAAAAAATGCATTAACATTTACGGCAGTCATTTTACTTTCAGGTTGCTGTATTTATGCAAGGAAATGCACTAATACCCATACACGTTTCTATATTTTAATAAAACACACAAACTTACGGGCACAAAAGATACGCCAATTATTTTACCATGTTTATCTTTTTCGTGTAATTATTGACGCGAACTCCTTTCCACTGGACCGCGCGCGTAATAGCGGTCAGTGCAGGGCCGAATTAAGACAATAATTGCCCGCGGCTTCGCCCGGAGATTCGTTTCGCCTAATACTTTTTATGTCGTGTACTATTTGAATGGGACACATGTATACGCCTTTATTGTGCCCGCTTTTGTTGCAGCATCCTTCGTCGCCGACCATTTAACTTGAAAAGTGTTTCGCTGTCCCGATAGCGTTGACCAAAACACATGTTTGTATGCACTTACTGTGCTCATTTAGTTGGCATTTGTCTCGAGTGAGGCAAATTTTAAATCCTTCTTTTTTTATGACGTATTTCCTCGTTAGCATCCATTTTATATCATTCTATCGTTAACGACATCTTTAATTTTTGAATCGAATTTCATTTGACCAATATTACTTGCTTGCTTCACATCTTAGTTCTTAAGATAAGCAAACTCCTAATTACTTTAGAAGACGAAACTATTAAAATATAAATGTCAAAAACTAATACTATATCCTGTCCACTAAATGAAATAACACTAAATAATGTCACTTGTGCATGTTCGTAAGTCTAACGCGAGTATCGGTGATATATTAAAAAATTGTATTATTAATTTTACGTAATTTGGTAGAATCTATGAATAGACATTAATATTAATAATGTAATTATTGTTGGTATGATTGTTAGTATTACTGTTTTATTTCTTATTAGATGAATGTACAAATTAACTACCATAAAAATCTACATGGACCACTACAGTGCAGGCGACCTGAATTTGCAATCCCCTGATACGATCTGTACCTCATCGTCTCGTGAATTCCTAAGTCCTAATAAATACTAGATGCGCGGCAATAAAATTGACAATTTAAACAAAGTAGGAATTAAGCTTGTTTGTATGCTTTCGTAACGTTTCTGAGTGTTATTAATCAACATACAAAAAAAAACGATTTACGAGTACACTCCTCGACGCATTATGTCAGACGCTCAAGGCTTTTGCTAAACAATATTTGCTACAGCATTTGTCGTGATATGTACTAAAGATATAGATGTCAAGGTGACAGCCGAATCGCAGCTATATTCAACCTTATGTCATTCACATAATGAGTACCCGTCAGCGTTGTTTAAACACCATGTGTACTTTATTGCTGACATACTAAAGAGTATAATATTTTGTGTACTGATTATCTTGTCTATCACAAAACCCATTACAATTATTTTAATGAAGCAAAGAAATTGTCGAACCAAAACCGACGGTGTATCGTTACGTGTAAGAAACAATTATTAGCCCACTTTGGTGTTGAAGGTCAGATAGCAATCGTGCTTTAGCATTGTCATTGGAATCGAACCCCAACTATGTTAAAACGCCACCATTAGATGTTAATCATCTATCGGAAACCTTGAGTGTAAATAATACATCATAACTTCCGTCATTCCGTATATTGACAAAAAACTTAATGCGTAGAGTTCTATGCTTGATATAGATAAAAAACTGGAAACGATTACACGAAGCAAAAAGTTTGAATAGTGTGAAAATTTAAATAGAAAAATCCATATCCCTTAAGGGCCATATCTTACTAACTATATAGCGGAATCACCACCGATATCCGTGGTAACTCCACCTAATTCGAACTTCGGTTTCGCCAGCTGTGCCGACCCAATTGTACTGACGGCGCTTCCGAGCAATATCGACACACAATCGTTATATTATTTCCCGAGACATCACCTATTTACGTCCCACTTGCACGGGTCCAGTGTTTGGATAGGTACATGAAATAGAAACTAATGTGACATGCTGTACGTACCTAATTATGTAGAGAACTGATATTTTTCTCAATTGTCCCTAGATACAACAATGCACTTAACTTGCCCAATATTTTCCACTCAAACTTCTCCATTCTGCTTGCTGCTAAGATTGTCTCCATAATCTTTCCGTCCGCGCTAGGTAACAAAAGTAATTGGCACGATTACTGCATGTAATTTCACTATCAAATCGCCTCCAATTCGTCTTCCGTTTCACGTACCTTTCTCAAGATCCTGGTGTTCCACGCATTCCTGAATGTCTTGGCCACCGGCCAGGCTCCCTGCTGATTCCCTGGAATCTTCACCGTTATCGACTCTTTCAACACTATAACAATTTTATGGATAGCAAAAAAGTTTGGATAGAAAAAAAAATTTTTTCTTTTATTGTGCACACACGCTTATGAACTACTGTGTTCCTATCAAGAGTAAATAGTAAACTTTATAGTACCTACTATATTTTTTATACTTATTAAAAAAAACTTGATAATCTAAAAACGTCTTACACTGTCGCAATATAGGTATCTACTATTAATTCTTGAAATAAACTGTCTTTTACAAAATTAATTTTTCGTACAAAAACTAATCTGTTTGACAAATACATAGAATAGCTAAAGAGAAGTAAACAGTAGAACCATTTATTGCCCTTGAAGGGTAAGAACGAAACATAACTTACCACAGAGTGGCTAAGGAGTCAGTAATGAACATTTAGGAAAGAACTGGAACCAAGTTTGGACGCCTCGCACTCCAAGAGTAGAATCATATCCTACAACAGAACCATAAAACATTAGACGATGATGGCGAAGCTTCAACACTGTTTTTTATCCGCAATTGTTTTAATTCGTTAACAGCACTGAAGTACGCGAAGTTCTACGTCACAGATTATAAATATCCAAGGTTTAATGGCGAGCCGTGGTTTCCGTTGCATCCATCTAGCGATATGTATCTTCACGGGCTAGCGAGCGACACCTGGTGGCAACAATTGATATCTTCCGAAGGTCGGCAAATAACACGTTGCGAGATGCGATTATAGCTAATGTCTGTAACTACACAAAGCTATACCAATCAGTACCATTTCATAGGTAATGCAACCTTCTCACAAAACTCAAGAGTAGAATAAACTCACTCACTCATATTTACATCCGCTTATAAACCAATTCTCAGGACTATAAACAAACAATATGACCAGAAAAGCTATTATACCCCTTAATGTAACTGTAGAAATTTATAAATATCGCTTAAGGTGGACGTCAAGCCTAAAAACTCATCGTTCGAGTAATTGTTCTAACGATCGCAACCCTAAACGTTTTCAGTTCTTAACACACAAATCAATAGGGTTCATTTTCGCGTGCACCGTTTCATGTGTATACACCGCAGCTTGGAGGACATACATGAACAATTGCACGTGAATCTGATTGCTGTTGCAACGCAACAAGGCGGAAGATCCGGGGCTATCGGGGACCATCTCGATATAATCGGCTATTGTCTTCGCCAACATTTTACTTACAAGCCAATACATTGAGGATTACACAAATCTTTTATATTCACTAGGAATTCGAAAGAGATACTTTATTAGTGATTGAATATCAAGAGATTCCTGCAAGTATAATTCATTTCGATAATAAATCTTTACGTCTAAAAATTCGGCTATACAAATCGGAAATCACGCGGTTTACGCTTCAGTGACTATCACCCAACCAAACTTAATTATACAATCAAGTATATTTTATAATTACAATATAAATAAGTCATAAAATATGACTGATAAAAAATCTTAAATTCAAATTAATTATTTGTATTAGGCATATCGTTTTACAACACGATACTTATATGGTTCGAAATAAACCACAATTTAGATTAAAGCCAAGTATATAACTGATTATGATGATTTAATATTTACATACACCAAAATCACGGGGAATGTTCAGCTATAAAAACGTTTAAAGTACAACAATGAAGCGGCGGTATTCACGACTGCGTCAGAACGCGAATAACAATGATAATGACGATAAATTTGCTCTGCATTATTTGACTAATCAGAGAGCGATACGTTAGCGATATCGCTTAGTGTTTGAACAGTGACAGCTACAACGATATTTCTGTGACATCTATTGAAAAGTTATCAAACTAGGGCACTCTGGGTGTCAGCAACGTTATATGTTAATAAATAATTGCCAATAACAACAAAGAAAATATAACTACCACGCCACCGTAAATGTAAAACAAAATCGCCTGAAGTTTGGCTAGGCGGCGAGAGCATGTTACACCCTTAAATACTCCGATAAAAAGACTAGCATGGCCTCTGAAAACTCTCGAGCAATAAAATGAATCCGTTATAATACGGTAGACTTTCAAGTAGTTCCTTTAGATAATGGCAATTTAACAAACAAACATATAGCAAATTTCTTCAAGGTTAAGCCCAAACTCACAATTTCTCTTCATTTCCAGATCGCCCAGTTGGTGGACGACGTGAGACGGTTGCAGACGTCACTGTCGGCGCTGCAGGAGGCGCACGCGCAACAGTTGCGGCGGCTGGAAGAGCGCCTGGACGAGAAGAAGCAACACATCGCGAGGCTCGAAGCGAGGCTCGACTCGCAGAGGGACTACGATGACCTCAAACGGGAGATCAAGTGAGAGAGATATATTACGAGCATAAATTTTATTACGACATTGTTAACAAGGTAAAACAAATACAATAAACGCATATAGAACAAGTATAAAGGCCAAAGAGGCGATGAACATGATAGAACACAAAATTTGTTTTATGTAAGCCACCCTCGTATAACGATTTTCAACTTACCATTGATGCTAATTTTTTTTAACCATAAGTATATTAGTAGGTTTAGCGAATGTGGCAAATGTTCCAATGAACGAATATGAATGAATAATGAACGAACGTTACTTAAGCACATGATCATGAACTAGTACAAGAAAGCGACGGTGCGGTGGAAGGATTTGAAAACAGCAAAAATCTCTAATGAAATGAATAAAAATGCTCCTTAAGCAATCAAACAAAAGTCTATGTACAATACATATAACCGTTGCAACAACGAGTTGTAAAAGTTAACACACACCTCTGCCCACAGTATAATAGATAGGTGGTTATGATATCAGGAAACTAGGAAAGCTGACGTTCAAAGGCGCGTGTTAATAAACTTGATAATGCTATCAGGGCGTTCACCCCGCTCAGACAACAGATTATTCTGTTTGGGCTGGTCTGTTGGGCAACAGTTTCG
>DWFO01000909.1:0-17696 GCA_018246595.1 Mimoniades nurscia nurscia
CACCACCTATTTTGTGATAAGATGTAAACGTAACTGGTGAAACGTGTGAGTGTACTACACTCCTCTGCCTACCTCTTAGGGGTTTACAGGCGTGATGTTACCTTTAATATTATGTTGAATTACTCAGTCCCCCTTCGAGCGTCGTTCGGCCCGTTACCCAATTAGGATCAGTTACATTTGTATTACCAATATATTGTAAATTTAGATAATAATCTTCCATTAAAACTAATATTATCGGGACGCGTTGATAGAGTGTACTCGCTTCCTCTCGAATCTATAATTAAATGTTTATACGAAAAAGTACGAAGTATACAATCTTAATCCAAGGTTGGATTATGAAAGCATCGCAGCCTCGTTTGTGTCTGCGCGTACCTACTTTGCCTACCGTACTTTTAATATACGCACTCCCAATTTGTACCTCTTTCTACAATCCCCAAGTAATAGTTCTTTGGTGGTTGTGTGATTAATGCTTGTAAGCTGCAGCAGTCAATAGAGAACATTTGGTGGCCCAAGCGTAGCTTCTATCAATCGATTATTATTACACTGACGCGCCAGCCACCTTATGGGATTGGTAAAGAGAACCAAGCGTCAAATATCTTTATCCTTGCAGATCTGGCGTCCTTTTTCTTCATTCATTCAACATGCGCGCTGGTTTTTCACTTTCCCATCGGTCAGTATCTAATCCCTTTGGTAATATAATCGGAAGTATTGGTTCTTGGCTCGGTTCAACATTTAGAAAAGCAAATATTAAAAAACATCATCATTATCATGCCTGTCTCAGTCCGCCGCTGGACGTCACTCTCCCCCGGGTCGTTATTTCCTATATGATTAAAAAAACAACGATATAAAACACTTTTTCCGTCCAAACACTGTCAAGAGAGGGTAACGTAACAAATATTCCCACGTTAGGCACGGGCCCGACACAGTTTCATAAATAATCGCTATACGTTATAAAGATTCATGAAGGGACCTTTTACAACATTTATCTACACATGAACTTGGCGCCCGAATCTGTTATACAATATATTTCTGTCGGTGCAACTTTCGCTCTTGTGTGTAAGTGCTTCAGGCTGTAATTGCTTGCGGAGGTTTTAGACACTGCATTGCATATAACTAGCATAACAGTATTTACGATAAAAATATTGGGACAGTCACGTTTATTCGAGGAGTATTTATTACACAACAATATTTTGGTGAACATTTTAGTGTTATAAAATATAATTAAAATATAATTTAAACATAATTTAAATATAATTTAATTTGCAACAAGGGTGTGACAGTACAAATTTAATAAAAATCCATTAAAATTTTCTATGATATTTGTTATCGGGGTATTTAAATCGGGTGTAGGGTAAAGGATGATGTACAGGTCACTTGAGTCCTATTCTTAGCTCGTCTCAGACGCTTTCATGCTCCTGAGGCCTTATACATACGTAAAGGAATATACTAATTACTGTAGGTGTGTAATTGCTTCTCGGTAGACAATACTTGTAGTGTTGGTACCGTCTCAAACGAACAACATATATGTACTTTGAATCAGAAAGTTGTAACCTAGTTTAGTAGGTTGTGGTCACCATAAAGCAATGATGTTGATGAAAGGATATAAATCAACACGATTTCTTGATGTTATTGCTTTTGTTAAATCACTTCACGTATTTCCACGTCACTTCGAATTGCGCCATTAAAAAGTAAACATTGTATTTTAATGTTGGTGAATACGTCACATTCATTGTGCAGCGAGAGTTAAGCTTTAACAAAAAGTTGCACCAACTTCAAAATATCAGCAGTTGTTCACCAACTTCACAAACTTTAAATGCAACTACATTGCGGCGAACACTGTTTTCGTAACCGTTGGGACTTCAAAATGAAGGACATCAACATGAGAAAACAAAAAATGAAAAACATACTTGAGTTAAGACGCGCACACTTTAATCATGTATATCACATCACTCATGAAACGTTTCGTAGTACAGTATTACATATTTTTTTTACAATATTACCTAGATTGTTCGTTTTCACAAAAAAAAATGGTCACTCTATGCATACGTCTTGCTGTATCTAACGGAAAGTTTGGAGTCCTCTATCAAGTTGGCACGAGGTAAGATGAGTTATATTCTCTTAGCCTCTCAGGAGGGTAGTGCAACAATAATTTTGGTTTTGCCGCGTATATTTACAACTGGATGCGGCAATAATGTACCTTGGGGTGTTCTTATTTTAAACTAGGTCGAATATCAATATGAAAGCTTTAGAAAGCGTAATATGATTGCAACTGGTAAGTGTATTAAAAATAGATAAAAGACCTGGCTACGTCTCTTTTTATTAGGGGACCTGGCTACGTCTCTTTAAACTAGGGAAGCTTTGAATCGAAATATGTGTTTGTATGGTTTGAATAATGTCACCATTTTTTTCATTAAAAAAATGATTGTAGAAAAGAGCTATCTATTGACATTCACGCATTTTTCGAGTTCCATACCGACGGCTTTAGATGGGATCTGTATGATATCGTTGCTTTTCGTTCCTGTGATATGATTTGAAAATTTATGAATGTGAATTTAACTTTTTTGTACACAATGGATGATAATAAAAGGCTTGGAAATACGTGACTTTTCCTATCGCCTGAATTTGTGACTAGGTGGAAATATTATATTTATACCATTTATACCATACACGTATATACATATATACATCATGGACCCCGCTCTCCGCATGACTTACGCCGGACTCCGCATGGACTTTATTTAATTGGATAATAATTGGATGTACCCGATGCATGGCAATAGGCTCACCACCTATTCCATAGTGGGACTTAAAAGTAACTGGTGAAACGTGGGAATGTGCTACATTACTCTGCCTACCTCTTCGGGGATTACAGGCGTGAAGTTACTTTTTTGAAATAGCGCATAATTACTGACACCTGCTTTGTCACATTGAGCAACAATTTCATACAGTGTTCAAATAATTGCAAATACCTCAGGATACTATTTAAATTATCTCTAATTGAATTGTACAGTCACGCACGAACCCATTTACTGTGCGACACGGGTCCTCCAGTGCTCATTATGACAAGGGTCAATGTCAAACCTTTACACGCTTACTTAACACTTCACATGCCTTAAAAGACATTACAGGAACATTTAAGGCGTTTAGATTTGCTTACGATTCTTTATTTTTTTACGCGATCTTCATCGCGAATAACATTTAGTACTGTAAGCGTGCATGAATTTGTACAACTAAGCATGTATACGAGAATTTGAAATCTCAGACCACCGGAATAGAACGTCTAAACGACTATGCTATCAATGACGTTACTTTTAAATGAGTAAAGCTTATTTACTGTGTAATTTAAATAATTAGAAATATTGTCTGGTATGATATATTGATAAGCAAGAACGATTTTGTTTTGAATAGGACGATTTTTGCGTAACTGCTTTTTAACGTCATTAGTGATGATAGGTAGACAAATATAACGTAATATTACGTCTATACCTGAAGGGGTAAGCAGAGGTATGCAGTAGACTCCCACGTTACACCAGTTGCGTTAACGTCCCATAATGGAATAGGTGGCGAGTCTATTGCCATACAACGGGCACATATTCAAACTCCGAGCTACTACTAGAAAATCTATAATAATAAAGGTGTTCTCCATAAAAACGAGCTTCAAAATTATTTAAATTTTTTATACGATGAAGTGTTATTATGAAACATTTACTGATATAGTTGGAGAGTGCTCATCACACAAGGGATGCATCCATCAATATAAAATGGTTTTATATTGATGGATGCATTCGCAACAGTCTGAATTCCGAAAATATGTTTCACCACGTAGTCTCAAGTACATCAATTCATTTTGACAACCCATTTGGCACAGCTGTCGCGATGGCCGCCGAAAGTACCGAGTTCATTTCTCATTGTAATAGATACCTACTGAATGATGAATTTGTGTGAAAGTTCGAGAATATTCGATATGTTACCGTATTTTGCGTTTAATTGGTTAGATGCTCATAACGAATAAATGTTTAATGCAAGATGTAAAAAATTTGTTCGAAAAAAAAATGAAAAAATACATTCAACAATTCAAATCATTAAATAAATGAATATTCATATATATAATTCAATTATTACATCTATACACGTATATTGAAGTAAACACTACTTATTATTATCAAAGAAATGATTTAATATTAATTCTAGAGAGTTTGGTTTTTAATCCACACATGTACCAGATTCACTGAAATCACAGCACGATTTATAGCCTCATTTGGACGAGGCTCCACGACTTGGAGAAGCGTATTTATTCCGGCCAACATCTTGACGCTATTAGGGACGGAATAAAGAATAAAATACAGCGCCCGAAGGAGTCTAACGTGCCATTTGGGAGAATTGTATGAGCGGATCGATACGTACTAGTAATTCGAGTGGAAGTCCAAATATTCAATGCTGTTCCAACATATACATATGCTAATTTTATATTTAGTTACAGTAGAATCGCTTGTTTTTCTCACACTGACGTATCAAGGAACGACCAGTTACAGGTTGTTTTTTGTTCTATATAAACATTATTATTTATATTAAATTAATAACATAAACTGCCTCGTTTTGTATTCTGGTTCTGTTCTGGGTTCAAATCCCGGGTTGGGCACTATTAGATTGTTCTAACTTAGATTTTTAGCAGGGGCTCGAAGTCTGGATATGAACCCGGTGTAGGTATGGCAATAAATTTACCACCTATTCCACAGAAGGACGAAAACATAACTGGTAAAGCATGGGAGTGTACTACTCCTTTGCCTATCTCTACGGGGATAAGAGGCGTGATGTTAAATTAAAATAATAAAAACATTATTTTATTTAATAGCCTTTACAACTATCGAGTTTATTTACTTATCATCCAAGAACTAATACAATATAAACGCCTGAAGCTAGCCCTGGCCGTGTGTCACCGCTAACAGTTAATAAATGTTAGTAATTTACTAAGAATTTTGTTACCATAACAGATCTAAGAAATTTCATCCATAATAATATTTACTGAGGAAGCTTCTATGTATACTTAATAACCCCTTCCGAGAACTATAGGTTTTGTAATCTTTTTGCTTTATGTTATGTACTTTGTTGTGCTTGTATTAAGACTGACTAGCAAACATGGCAGACACATTCATTATCATAACCTAATGTATCTTCTCGACATTTTAATCAATTTGTGATGAACATGTTCATCAGAAATTGATTAAAATGTTAACTTAAGTTTGTAAATATTTCTAGAAATACTTGTCTCCGTGTAATGTTTCATTATGAGTAATATTGTTTCTATATTATTTATTAAATTACCTACTGTTATTTCAGAAAATGATTGCTTCGTTGGTCGTGTTGGGCGCAAACCCGATTTTCGATCGAGATGTTTTTGTCCAATTCCCGGATCGGGCACTACAAAGATTTTCTACCCGTGGCTCGCAGCAGTTTGGATATGTACCCGGTAGGTATATGGCAGTAGGCTCACCACCTAATCCATAGTGGGGCGTAAACGTACCTGGTGAGAAGTGGGAGTGTTCTACATTCCTTTGCCTACCTCTTCGCAGATTACAGCCGTGATGTTACGTTCCTATTTACCAGAAAAATTTGGTGATATTTCTAAAAAATACAAGTACCTATATTAATATTTTTCTTGTAAGCGCTGAATACGAAACTTGTCTTTAGTCATGCTTTTTAAATATTTTTAAGAAAATGAATTCTATTTTGTGAAGTAATTTTAAATTATATATATTTATAAAAGTCTTTTATTTAGGCTGAGATCAATTATACATGTTTGCGCATTTATAACTTCGCATTTATGATTTTAGATCACATCAATAATCACTTTTTTAATACTCCCAGTCTTCAGCGAGCAATTAACAGTCCGGTTCTTTTAACTGCTAACTATGAAATACTCGCTAATTGAAGAAATAAATGATGCGTGTCCAACATTTAATTACACTTCGCATATGTATGCACTACTTGTTAATGGACTCGGTCAACATGTTGCTAACGATGATGCACCGATCTCCACAATCATGATTTATAACACGAGCGTATTAGTGATCACCTTATGTAAATGCAGTGACGACAATTCTGATTAATAAATATATATTACTGTTATTATTTTGATCTACATCATAATAATACTTGGCAATATAACAATGTAAACGCAACATCACTCCTGCAATCTCCAAAGCGGTAGGCAGAGGAGTGTCAAAACAAACACTCCCACGTTCCATCAGTTACCTACGTACGTACGAGCATGTTTGGTTGGGTGATGTTGAGGTGTCATTTTTGTGGTTTTGAGCTTATGGCCTTAAACCAGACACAATATGAGACTCCAAACCACTCCTAAAAATTTGAACTAGAAATTCTAAGATAGAATAATCAAACAGTACCCGAACCGTAATTCCAACCATCGCGCATCGCTTGCACCCACTTGACCAACGAGACAGTCAACATAATATAAGAAATATAACTATCATCTTGCAAAAAGCTCTGGCACGTTTAGGTTAAGATTACCTTTGATAGACGAACATGAATAACCACTGATCAAAGTGAAAGAGGCGAAATATGTTCATCGAGAGTACAACTGGTGGAAGTCCTTGGTCTCAGCCGAGAGATTTACGCGAGAATACATATGCACCAATAAATTACTAGCCCCTGAGCGAAGAACAAAAAACGATACAATTGCCACTAAAGGTGGATATTTTTCTAATCTTAATTTGAAACATTCAAAAGCACATTAAGCTCTTTAGAACGCCACTGCGTACATATGAATAAGCACATATGTATAAAATGCTGATTGCTTATATGATTATAGCAGCACCTACTTCTACCGTTAAGCAGTGAGTTCACAGTGTTTTATGATGTATGAAGTCGATGCGAGCAAGAGCCTGTGTAAGCGTCATATTGAGGCTCTTTAAGTGTGCTATGTTCTAGGTACGATGAAATTAGTTTTTAAATATACATATCGATTTGAACAGCTGCTTCGACTGCTTCGTTGGTCGAGTAGTTGCCAAAGCAACTGCGTATCGAGAGGCCTTGGGTTCAATCCCCGGGTTGATTACTATTGGGTTGTTGTAATCTGAAATTCCTAGCAGTAGCTCGAGCTCTTAATTTATGTTCTGTGTACGGCAATGTTCTCCCACTTTTTCCAGGGTGGGATGTAAAGGTAACTGATGAAACGTGGGAATGTATCTATGTACTACACTGCTTTGCTTAGCTCCTCGGGGAGATACAGGCGTGAGGCGTATTAGACCACGATTTGAAGAGTTTGAGGGATAGATAATATAACATATGTACCTATTTGGCATTCTGGGGTAATTCGCAAGTAACATAACAACACGCCCTGTATTTCCCTGAAAGAGTAGACAGAGAGATGTAGAATTTTTTGTCATAGACCTTTTATTATACGTCCCCTGTGATACATGGTGCGCCTTTTAGCATATAACCGGCACTAGTAGTTGCACTTCTATGAAATAGGATGTACAACGTGACTGGTGATAAGTGGGAGTTCTACACTCCCTTGCCTACACCTTCAAGGAAATACAGGCGTGAATTTGTGTTATGTTTTGTGAATTGTGAAAAATGTACATGTGCCTATCATATACAATAACTTTTTTTAAATGCAAACCTAAAATACTGATGTATAATATGTAAACGTTATTGTGTGTTAGGCTAGACACAGTTAGTGTGTATGTTATGTATGTGTTACGCTAGGCACAGCTAAATGCCCCGGCCGCCTATGGACAGCAGGTCAGGCGGTAGATCCCCAACCCGCACGCCCCGCGAGAGGGTTACGGGCATAACCCCTCAGGAGAGGCCTATGTCCAGCGTTGGACTGCAATAGGCTTACGATCATGATTAGTATGAAGATGATGGTGATGGTCATGATGATGGTGAAATGTTATTTGATACCACCTGGGACTTTGCATCAGTGCAGTTGTTTAACAACTACCTATTTGCTAATAAGACAATTGTTACTTTTAAACAAGACGTTCTGTTAATTGAAAAATAAGTCAGTCAGTCAACGTTTTTAGAATAGTAAGAGTGTTTGTACAGGCTCACACAAAAATAATTGAACACTTCTTTCAACACAAATGTTCAAAACTTGATAATATTTGATTAATCTTATTAAGTCTCAAAGCCTCAAAGAATATTACGCTACAAAGTAAAACATAGTCGTTATCTTCAACGTTTCGTACCTAGCTTAGAATTGTAGATCGTGTCTATTTTACGAAATAAAAAGAAAATGAAATGAACATTATTTTATAAGTAAGATACGAAAATTATTTTAAACGTACGCATAATACATAATATTATAAATTTTAACTTCAATATATCTCTATGTGGAACATAAAACACGTAAAATAATGAAAATGGCTTACACATGAATGCAACACCCAAGTATAGTGGCTCTCGTGGAAAACCTATTTTTACTTCCACATGTATTTTTTAATTTTTCATGATATCTACATCGCTTTCTCGAATACGTCATCACTTCGAGTAATACTTAGGAACAGAAAAGTGCAGGAGAGAGGGTACACTACTAAATCTGAAACAGAATCTTGTAAAAACTCTATAAGTATATATTTAATCTGTTACCTGGTTACCATAGCAGAGGATATGCCTAGTTTGGGAGAAGCCCTGTGTAATATGCCAAATATCCTATAACTAACTGATATCCGCGACTTCGTCTGCGTTGTTCATGCCATTGACAGCATATATTATACAGAGAAGAAGAAAAAAAATCCTGTTTGCAGTCGTTTATTAAAATTTTAAGCTATTTCTATCATTTTATTTATATAAATTATAAGCTTAAATTCAAATTGCAATTGATCAAAATTGGTTTCATTACAACACTTTTTGTAAATCAAAATGAAACTACCACCGCTTCGGAAATACCTCGCTATGGAGAAGAAGCGGCGATAGAAACTCCATAGGTGTGCTATTGCATATTTTAAAATACGAGTAACTTGTATGGAAAAATATAAGCTAAATAATTTATTGTGGACTGTCGCTTAAAGTAACACAGGTGCACATAGTAGTTCCTATAAAAATATAATTAAGTTTGTTACAATCGATAAATAAAACATGTTCAACATAATGTAGTTGGAATTCCAGAGCGGATATTGTGGAATGTCGGCAACTGGCCTATTAAATTAGAATTTCGCTTGCCTCATAATATTGGATGTATCGATATTTTTTATCGATTAGACAGTTATGCCAATTACGTTATTATTGAAATCCTTTGATCACAAATTGAATGGTGCAAAGATTGTGTCTATTTCTGCTTTCTTGACTTTTCTGGTACGGCTTGAAAGTACGAAACATTATTTAATAGAATAAAACCAGTGAGAGATGAAGCTTTGACTATGATCTATAAATATCTACATGTCTGTGACGGACATTACTAATATTGAGACAGTGTTTAGAATTTTGACTTGGTTGACTAATTTTGAATTGATTAAAAGCAGAAAACTTTTAGTCATGTATCTGGCATGTTTATCAACTACTTAAAACGTCTCTATTCTCTAACTGTTATAAACCAATTAAAAGTTGATCTTTAAATAGGTTGACACATAAAACTAGAGCAAAGGAGTAAACTGAAAGAACAGTTTGTGGCAGCTCCATCTCAACTGCTTTATTAACGACGAAATAGCTTAAAATTTACCTAATGTTCTAATTAGCGTTCTTAGTGACGAAGTTCCATCGCGGAATTTCAAACAGAGCAGAAATCTTCTCTGTTAATATGTAGTAAGTTTACGTTCAACATACTTAGATGTGAGCTAGAAAAGGGAATTTAAACTATGTACAAGGGCCATGTAACCTAACTTAAAAGAAGTTTCAATAATTCCCCATTCATTCATCTGTTTAGAATACGGACTAGTTTGGTACAGAAATATCGAAATGATCTTTTTAACAAAACAAAATTTCGCTATGTTACATGCCTACTCGTAACTTCTTGATTAACACTTGACTGTACTGTCTTACCTCACTTTATCTTGTATGAAAATTTTATATAGATGTACGTCGAACCATGACATACCCTGTACTTTAAGAATCCACTATAACAATAGTGTTGTGTGGAAAAGTTTCCAAAATTCTTCTCTTAATAGTATTAGTTTGAAAGTTTCGGTATCGCTTCAAAGTTTGTTTTTAATAGTTTCTCGTCCGGAGTTGCACGATTCGGGGGATATAATTCAATTGTTTTTTATTTCTAATGAACAGGTGTTGCTGTTTCACCGCTAATGCTTGAATGGTAAGTTTTAGAAATAAAATTACAAAATTCGTATAACGATATAAATAAAATGAACGTCGAACTCAGTTTCTCGAATTGCAATTCAGATATATAAGAACACCCGACTGCCTCGTTTGTGGATTGGTGGTTGCAAGCACGACCGTCGTTTGAAAGATCCTGAGTGCGATCTCCGAATCAGGAGAAATTGGGTTTTTCTACATCGAAATTCTTAGCAGCAGCTTGGAATCTCGATTAGTGCCACGTCTATGCCATGATAGGACGTAAACGTAACTGGTGAAATGTAAGTGTGTACTAAATTTCTCTGCCTACCCTTTCTGGGATATAGAGAGGCGTGATGTTACGTTGTTCCGTTTTGTGTACTAGTAACCATTTCAACTAATTGAATGTCATTGGAAATCCATTAAGACGCCGTACAGCTAGCGGATTGTTAAAAAAATAACGACATGGATAATCTTCACTTGACCATGGCGCCAGCTATATAATTACGAGTACCTACTTCCCTAAGAATGGCAATATTGCTATCCTTTAAAGATAAAGAAGAAAAGAAACTAAACTTAATATTATATTAGGTATTAGGTACCTATTAAGCATTAACTTTAATCAATTTTTTTAATGGAAGAACCACATATGTCATGAGTACGAAAGCAACTTGGGACATTACATGTAGGCCGTGAATTATTGATGACGGATCTATACATAGAAATACTATAGCCTCACGATTGGTAATAACGGGTTCTGGAGTGCAGGGATATTCTTCTGTAAATACGAGATTCTCGTATGTAATGTTGCTGATGAATTTAACAGCGGAAGAGACTGGTGCCAAGCGACTTTTAACTTGCAACAGACAAGGTGTCGGAAGAGAGTCTGCACCCCCTAATGCCGTCTATGTAAATACCCACTTCTAAATTATTCGTCCATTAAACTAAGATTGAATGAAAGAGTTGAACTACAAATATAAAAAGATAGTCTGAAGCACTCGGTTTTACCTAAGTACATATTTAAGGTAGGAGTCACCCTTCAGATTGTGAACGTATCTAACACAAGTTGAAATTTATCGCGTTTCTTATTGGTTCTCGATCTTCCTACTGCATAATTAGATAATTACTATTTGATATCAAATGCATTTTAACTCACAAGGTAGTTACTGTTTGTTTTCATAAGTAACTTCTGAAAATCTTAGTAGCTGATACCTTTTCCAATTTTTAAAAGTATAAGCCACATTTTTTTGGCGTATTGCCCCGAAAAAAGTCGGTATTAAGTAGTTGGCAGAGCATAAAGTTTTGGAACAGATTTCTTGACGCATAAAAATTCCCAATTGAATTGTTGTAGTGTACTCGTAGTCAGACACGTTATACGTATATATGCTTAATGCTTACAACACGATTCTTTTCTGTACATTGGAATAGCAACAATTCCGCTAAAAATTTTCGATGAAACCAAGTAGGAATAAGGCTTCATTATTATAATGTGCCATTGACACACCAATTTCGAGTCAGAATCTTTGCATAATGGCTTTAATTATATTAAGATAAGTAATTTAACTTGACTATTACAATTTGTATGAAGGTCATGTATTTTGACTAATAATTTAACTAATCGTTCCCTTCCATCCGGATTTGACCTCGGTAATTGCGGAAATCCAAATGCAAATTCGAATATCGAATACGTCACTGTATAATTTCTATGTTATTTCATTGCAACGGTTAAATGGAACTGTTTCAGGAAGCCATGTCATTTTTTTAAATATCAAAATAAGATTAAGTTCATCATTCATAATGACGTAATGTCTAACGGACAACAAATGTTTGTCAAAAATGGCTTATTCGAATCTTATAACAATTATCTACCCACATAAAAAGTGTCCAATATTTATGGTTCGTTGGCGTGAAGGACGTTAAGGTACTGTCAAATTATGTATCTAACTAAATAAAAGTGACCAAATGTAACTTCATACCATTAGTCATCTCAATCGAATATTAGCTTGATAAGTCATCCAAAGCAAAACATTAAAAAGCACGCAATAATGGCCTTTAGGCTTTTCCATTAAGAACGAGAATAATGTGCACGACAATATTAAGAATAGACACGGAACCATCATTCAACCTACCATTCAGACGCAATCCGAGTTCTTATGCACTTCACAGTCGGTTAAGTGTTTACACAAACATTTGGCATGTTTTCAATTCTGCACTTTCACTCCGCAGTTCTGTATCGGTTTTCGTATAAACCGTTAAAACTACGCACGTATTGTATCGCGATCCGCGTCGCACTGGCTGCGTGCGCGCCAGAGCCTCCTTTCCCCCACTTTGTTGTAATAAACATATCCAATCGAAACTCGACTTTCGTGCGAATAATATAAAGTTCGAATTTCATAACCCATTATTTGTGTACAATCCCGCGCAGTACACATGAAATTGACTCCTCTTCTTTGTTAATAAAATGCATATTTGAATGAACGTCATGTTGACATCTCTGTTCGTAGCGTCTCAGCAAGGAAATACCGAGTTTTGATACAGACACTTGAAGGCTGCTAAGTACAGACAGTAGTAAAGTTTATGGAGCTTTTATGGCACAATAGTTCCCATTTTATGGTTTCATACCAATCTGCTTTGTGTAAATAAACATTTGGCTAAATGTATGTTTTTTTAGGAAATACTCTGTCAAAATGGGAAAACATGAATGCTATGACGCAGAGAAGATAATAAGTCAGAATGAACATGCAACATGCGGACTCATCACATAATAAAAAAAATAACAATTCCCGATAACAATAGAGAACTTGCAACTAAATTCACTTTATACATAAATTAACGACAGCAAATTTTGAAAATCGTCTCAGTAATAGATGATTCTCCACCAATATTTAGTGAAATAAATTAAAAAAATTGAAATGGAGAAAAACCGAGGTGCGAATGTAATTAATGTAGAAGAAACAGGCCAGGTACAGGATGAAGATCTTGAACACTTTGTGTTTTCTGCCTACCACGTGATGAACCTGACGTAACTGCGCAAGTAACAATTGTAGAAAAACTTATACACCGTTTAAGAAACATACCATAAACAGGAGAAAGCAGAAAGTAAGTATATAATGTATACCTACAATAAATGTAATACATAATGTACAATACAGATATGCAAAAAGCTGCTATAATTATTGTTATGTATTACTCACTAAGAATTAAGTGGTATTCAATTGTTTCATTTATTTATTTTAACTTTTTATTAGGAAACCTCTATAGTAAAGTTGTATTGAAGTATGAAGTCAACGCCTAATTGTATTTTCTGCCAGTCAATCCTATGTGGTGGAAGTTTCAAGCAGATGTGAAATCAGTAAAAGCGAATCGAATTCATTCATCCTTAACGTAATATCACAAACGTATTATGTAGGTACACACATAAACTTAGAATACAAACATTCTCACGAAGGTAGCAAGAATTATCGAGATTTCTCACCCCTGGTAGAAAAATATTTTGAATTTTCGCAACCTTGTCGAGGAACTTGCTTGTGCTCGATAAATAACAATTATTTTGCTGTCTGTGCCCAAATTTTAAATGACCACTATTAAACGTCGTTGAACTCTGATTTTAATTGTACATGAAATTGATTTTAAAGTTTAAACCCGTAATTTGAATAATTGCTATACTCGCATTCATGTATTCGTAATTTCGTAATCGTACGTAGTAATTTCCACTTGGTTCTCACCAAGCCGAGCTTATGATCGCTTGTAAAGTAGCAATCAAAAAGTCCATTTAAATCTAGATTTAATAAAACTGTTTCTTTCATTGTGTAATATTACAGCGTTTTTGTCTCATGTTCTTCCGCCCCGGGCGGCTCAAACCCACGCTACTCCACTGGGCCTACTTTAAAATGTCATTATTTGTAATCTAGTTAGCAGGAATAAATTATCATTCACCAAGTTAGGTGAATATATTAGCATTATTATTAAACAGCAACTATATATATATATATTAATCGTTAAACTATCTGTTAACTTTTCTACATGCGGAGGCATCCTCATGAAATTCTGAGCACAACTCCGCACTTGATTGAACCATCATAGTATCCAATATTAAATAGAGAATCAAATTTAAATGTACCCGGCGATGTATCCTTATAATATGAACATACGTTTGAGTGGTGCTGCGAGTGAGTACACTCATGGTCCAATCTTTGACTCATTATATACATACCTATATACCTAGTATAATCCAGGTGTGCTCTGTCACCTGAGACAAAACTTATTAAGTCTTCACTTTGCCTACTACTAAGAAATCTGAGGGTATAATATAATAATAAATATTTTGCCCTTTCCTATTTCAGTATGAAGTTGCTTCATATGACATAAAATATTGACTAACAATATCGGCAAGTGTAGCTACATACAGTTCGTAACGTTTGCCATTAAATAGACATTGTGTGCCATATTCGGTTGCTTGCTTAGTATTGTGCATGGTAAACAATAAGTTAATGCATCATATAATACACAATACCTTATAGCGGTTGAATAATGCGCTACTAAACATGTACAACTACTTACTATGATACGTAGCTTTGGGAATATAGAAAGTTCAATACAGGGCAATAATACGTCTTTGCGTCGTTATATCACGAATGAATACCTACCTGGTCGATGTTCAAAGCGTAGCTCAACACTTTCCGAATACGGATTAATAGATATCTAATCTACAATCCGTTACCATCCCATATCAAAAGCTTCCAACTGAATAACGTGCTCTCCATTGTTGGGAAAATTCCATGGAAACTTTGACATAACAACAAACACCTGTACTCAAGCGACTCTCTGTACCGGCGACAAGTGTATCCGGATTATACTGATTCGAATTGATTAATAATAATGTTTCAGTTTTGGAAATAAATGCTTGTACATCGGGATCTTCGGAACTGCGTAAACCTCGCAAGTATTTATACATCGATTTTTAATTATATCTTGACTGTCGCGCTTGTCGCTTAGATGCATGCGTGACTGTTGATCGAGAAGTCCTGGGTTTGTTCATCTGGTCATGTACTAATGGATTGTTCTAAGTTATTTCTGGTTGAAATTTTCTCGTAGTGGTTCGGGGTCTGGATTTTTACCCGGTGTATGACAATATGCTCACCACCTATTTCATAGTGCGACGCACACGTGACTGGTGAAACGTGGGATTGTATTACACTCCTCTGCCTACCTCTTTTTGATTACAGGTCGATGTTATGTTCTACTTGTTCTAAATAAATCTTCAACAAAATAAATCCTGTTTTTCACTCTGAATGAAGTTTCACAAGATATCTCTTCAAGCACACCAGGTCAAATAGAAATAGGAAGAAACGAAATGAAACTTAAAAATGTCTTATTCACATAGCGCAAAAAGTATAAAAAATAAACATTGCAATTATTTTCAATTTAATTTTAATTATATGTAGTTATGGCTTTTATATTTAAAACAACTCTTCATCAGGTGGTTGACGAAAGAAATCTGCAAAGTTAATTGCCTAAAAATATTTACTAAGTCAGTCTTAGAACGTTTATAAAAAAATGAGAATGAGATTAGGTGACTTCTCGTAGATGGGGTCTGCTTATTCACCCAATAAGCTAATGAGTAATACCGTTGGCTCGCCGACTTGCCTATACATCTCCCTTAATGTTGTTGGACATTAAAGATACATATTTGTTTTTTAACATCATTTCTTTTTTTGTATTACAACACTAGCTGTGCCCGCGGCTGTGTTGCGTGGGAGAGAATAATAATAGTATTAATTATTCATTCTAAAATCAGTTAACTGCCAACGAATTTCCATCAAATCCGGTTCAACTGTTTTGAAAATTGTCCGGAACAGACAGAAAGACAATATTTTTAAATTCCTTTTTTGTTTTATGTAGCGTATATATATTCACATACACTTACATACACTTACATATTGCCGCGTCTGTCGTCTCGTTTGCACTCCTTCTAAGCACGTATAATATAAAGTGATTTTACTCAGTACTGAGTATTGCTAATGGCGAGAACGAAATGGTATTATAATCTGCAGCCCACTTCCCTAGTCATGATCTCTGAGTTACGATCTGAGTACACCAGAATATGATGGCGACTTAGGAATGCGTGTATAATAAATGAAGTCCTATTTTCTGAGCGCAGCTCTCTCCCTATAATGTAGAGGAGATCGAAAAATTTATACAGGTTGTGTAAATCGGTGGTGAAAGAGTCATGATTCAACAAGTGGGCAGAAATATTTTGCATTTGCGAGGTAGCCGGACTGACAACTAACAATAGTGAATTTCGCAATAAGTGAAATTTGAAGTGATTAAAATCTAGTAGTTTCGTTTCGAGTTTTCTATTCCAGAGTCCTGGTCTCAATTTCTGGCACTTATTTCTATTTTTACAAAATTTGCATATTCTAATAACTTGGTGCAGGAAAACACGTTGAGAAAGCTTGCATAACTTATAGGTCACCATTATGCACTAAGAATTCCAGCAGCATTGTTTTAACGCGCCGTTAAAAAGAGGTCGTAATTCTTGTACTCCATGAAGACCACATTGTTTGAGGAGTTACGGAGGAAAAGAGAAGATGCTGCTGCCTGGAAACGTCTCTTGAACAAAGGATACCGACCTATATACAAAATATCAAAAGTAGAAAATAAAATAAAATAAGGTTGCGCATAATTGGAGTCGTGATAAACCAACAATATATATTAATTTCATTCCTAATCACTTGTCTCTTACGTTATCTCCTTAATTGTACTGAATAAATTTAATGTCGGTGAATTTGAACAAGTGGATGAATAAGTTTCAAATTCAGCCTTTACAAGTATAAAATAACATATGAAATTGCGACAGTTATTTCATAAGTAGTTGCGGATTTCATAATAAATACACGTACATGCAGGCAGGCACACAGACACACTGGCACGCACACATTATCAACAGTCAATTTTTTTACATACATTTGTATGCATTAATGCACGACTGCATTAGGTACATAAACGTAAATGTTACAAACGATGTGGGATAATAACACGTATGCTGAGCAAAGGTCACTGGGCCACGTGGGAAAATATCAAAGTAATTACCTAAGCATAGTTCAGTCCTATTACGTAGGAATTAATAGCAAGATGATAATTATAATAATAACGTGTTACAATTCAGTCTATTAATGTTAAGATCTTCATTCAACTGTTACAGGCAATGCGAGTTTGATGTTTATGGATTTTCGGGTGAGGACCTGGAGCCGGACTTACATAGTGGGACGTTACTATAACTGGTAAAACATGTGAGTGTACTGCAGTCCTCTGATCGCCCCTTCGAGGATTACAGGCGTAAGGTTGCGTTACGAGCTGTCTACAAATGATGGAATTAGTTTAATTGCAGATTACATGCAGGAGATAGACGTTTGGAAATGAGTTGCTATAGTTCTAAGGCTCAAAAT
>DWFO01000910.1:0-17692 GCA_018246595.1 Mimoniades nurscia nurscia
GCCCGACCCGGGAATCGAACCCAGGACCTCCCGTTCGGCAGTCGCACTCGCAACCAACACGACCAACGAGGCAGTAAATATTAAATTAAAATAACACATTTAAAATATAATAAACATTTTCATATCAATTTTATAATTCATATCCATATTTATATAATTTTATAATAATTTTTAATATTGCTTTTTAAATCACCCTAGAAGTTGTCTTGAACCTGGAGTTGGCCAGAATATGTCTAGTTGGGGCAAATAATCAAGCTCATTGAAAACAACTTCAATCAACAAATCAATAGACAACTTCAGTTAGGTTGGACAGTATTTCGAAAGTTTCGTCCTGTTTTCTGGTCGCCTATTACACAGTTCCTTAAGACATCCACCAAACTGTAGAAACGTGATTTGTGACATTGGGACAAGACTATAAGATAAAAGTAGTTCAATGTGCTATGAAAAGATCTGCGGAATAAGATTCAGAGCTATCCTAATTATCTGGCAGAGAACTAGAGTAACCAACATAGCTCAAAGGATTAACATGTTGAAGTGACACTGGGTTGGTCACAAATGCTGCAGGACCTATAGTCTTTGGGGCAGATGAGTTCTGGAATGGACACCATGAATTGGCAATGTACTAATGATCCAATGTTCAATGACCACTGGCACCCTATAGGACCAATGACCTTAAGAAGACATATGGTAGAGGCTGGATGTTATCTTCCAAGGACCAAGTGTTGTGGCCTTGTGGCACACCTTGGGAAAGATTTCTGCCCAGCAATGGAACAAAGAAGGCTGATGTGATGAGGATGATGATCACATTCTAATTATAGTACATTTTAATATACAATATTTTTTAATCAAATTGTTCAATTTAAATATCAGTCATTTTTAACAGTGTTTTAAAAAACAATCTCACACCACTTCCTTGATAACACTGCTAAATGTAGTTCTTTATCAATATAAAAACTGGGTTACAAATAAAGTAAAAAATTTAGAGTAAACAGGTTGTAAGCAAAGCATCATTTTACTCGCCCATTGGTGCAGTGGTTAGAAAACCTGACAGTCTCATTGGGTGTCATAGGTTTGATCCCACCCTGACTATTTGGAAGATTAGTGCGAGTATTTGTTCTATGTCTGGGTGTAAAAAAATATCTTATTTCATCTGCAATCTGGTTACCATAACACAATCTCTTTTGCTGTTCACTTTAGGATTTGACATCTGTGTGTGAGGTCCCAAGAAATTATTATTTTTAAGTTGGCATATTAAATAGTTAGTTTTCTCTGAACATTTACATGAATTCACATACAATTGTTTCACTCTGAATCAAAGCAGTATTCTTGAAGTATGACAATGGTATAAGACTATGAGATGAGATGAAAGAATGGTATCTTGACATGATTGTGAGAGTATGGAACATGAGTATATGCTTAATGAAGCATCCAATGTGTAGAAGAGTGTTGTTCTAGAAGGATTCAAACTAATTGTTATTCTAATAGTCATACTGATCTAGAAATTTTGGATTCAAACACCAGGTCTATTACTATAGGATTTTCATAATTTGGATCATCTTGGAAGGGCTCCAAGTCTGAATTTGTGCCTAATGTTTGTGAAAAGATTCTTTCCCTATTCCATATTAGGACATAAACATAACTGGTGAAATGGATGTATTAAACTCTTTTGTCTACCTCTTACAGACTTGATATTACTTGTTTTTATACCATTAAAGCACAATAAGCAAACTGATTATTAAATGTGCCCTGTATTCAGCAGTCTTACAGGTAAAAAAACAAGATCACATGAATATTTCCCCAAAGCAGTAGGCAGACAGGTGTTATACTCACATATTACACTAGTTATATTATATATTATATTCTATGGAATAAAGAATGAGCTTATTGCTGAACACTTGATATAAATCCAGAGTTCCATTCCCAACAACCAAATAATATTTTGCACGACCGGAAGGTCAACACCAGGATCTCTTGATAGTCATCCTTGCAACCACTACATCAATGATAGTTTTTACACATAATGGGCTGCTGCTTGAGGTTTGGGTAAAATTGCCTGATGTATGTTTGAGTAAACATACTTACTTAAGAAAAGCAGCATCCAAGTCCCAGTCGGAGAGGAGAGGCAGGTATACTTCCTGCCCGACATCATCGAGGGTTCGATACGATAATGTAAAATCTGATTTAATATCAAATGCTTTCACTAAAATGCTTTGTAATACTTCAAGAGAAGTAATTTGAGGATCTACAGAAAATTTTCGTAGTTCAGGCTGTAGCTTACCCTCACATTTCTGAAAAAAGGAAGTCAATTTCATAGCAGCAGTCAAGTTTGGAAATCCCAGTATTGATCAAGGCTATGTGTAATGTAGAACAAAGATAATTCGTGATAGCGGTTATTTAAAATTCCCATGGTCAAGCGGCGTTCGTAGTGAATTAAAGATGTTTGAATTAGTGTTAAAATAAAAGCCCCTATGAATAAAATACAAACCTTGACTTTCACTCTAACAGCCTCTTTGCTGTAGCCAAACATGACTGCACATTACAAAAACATATGATGTAAATTCATTTTAACATTTTACATACACATGTATTACATTTTATAATTCATTACAATTAAAAACAATAACTCGCACTTAGAATACGAATTAAGATTTAAATATTTTTTTTACGCTAACACTCATCAAACAAATTAGCTGCAAAGATAAACTGAGAATGTCAGACGTCAGACTTATTTAGAGATGTCATTACTGACATTAAATGTTTCAGTTAGTGTTGCTCTCCGTTTGCATTTTTATTAAAACTAAAAATAACATAATCTTACCATTTTTAATTCTTAATCTTCTTTTAATTTAATATACTGCAAATAATATTCTTTCGCAACATAAGAAATTTTAAAAATAACAAATACTTTGCTTTTGAAATAAATTATAAGCAATTATCCACGTACTTAATTTATAATACCTATTTTATTTTTGATCCTACCATTATTATATAAAAACGGCAACATAACATGTATTGTTTGTTTCTAAGAGGTACTTAAAGCTCATTCAATTCAAGTCACTCATGTCCAATAAAGAACATCAGATTTGTCACAGTCACATGTTATAATACAATATAACTATAGCTATCTATAGTCAATCAAAACTTAAATATTGAGAACGCATATAGTAAATGCTCTAAATTTTGTCTCCTCTTTAATAGAATTTTGTAAGTAAATGAATATAATATATTCAATAAACTAATGCTTTAAATCGCTACTAATCATGAGTAATACAACGACAGTGCCGCAAGTCGACAGGGAATTGGATTTGTCGAATACGGGACGTGGAGTGTGGCTGGTTAAGGTACCTAAATATATCGCGAACGTGTGGAAGAAGGCTCCGGGTGATATCGAAGTTGGAAAGTTGAAGATATCTCGTACGCCTGGCCAGCGAGCTCAAGTGCAGCTGTCATTGTCCGAGGCCGTGCTGTGCTTGAACGAGCCTGGCGAACAGAGCATACCGAAGGAGCACAGGCTTGACGTGTCAAACGTTACGCGACAGTCCCTAGGAGTTTTCTCACATGTCGTGCGTATGTAAAATTACAAAATTTATTCGCAATGTCTTTATCCAGTGTTTATTTTATTTATATCATTACATGTAGTTTTATTTATTTGTTTTCATTTATTCTTGGGAAACACTTAACTAAGAATTACAAGAGCATACTTAATGCCTAATGGCATTTACTCCCATTCAGTAAATTAAATGTAAATTTGGTTTACAGCGACAAATAGCGATTCAGTCATCCCAGAGTCAGAGAAACTTTATATGGAAGGGAGGATAGTACAGAAGTTGGAATGTAAGCCATATGAGAATCCTACATACTATAAACTGAAATCTGAATCAATAAGAAAGGCTCTGAAACCGCAGAGACAAGTGCAACACTTAGATAAGATTGTACAAAACTTTAAACCTGTATCGGACCATAAATATAATGTAAGTATGGTATCATTAATTTCTTTTTTTTTGTTAACCCACTGACATTAATTTTTTAGCAGTAAGAAAAGGTTTAAAAACTCTCTTGTCCATAGTTCATCATGTTAGACCATTGACAAGCTGATTATCTATCTTTCATGAGACTACATGTTTACATACACATTTTAAGTTAAAAAATATCTGTTTTTGTCCTACAGATTGAATATCAAGAAAAGAAAAAGGCAGAGGGTAAGAAAGCTCGTGATGACAAGGACGCAGTGCTCAATGTATTGTTTGCTGCGTTTGAGAAGCATCAATATTATAATATCAAGGATTTACAAAAGGTGATTTTTTTTAATCTGCTTAAGTTGTTGTTATTTATTCTATATATGCTTAGGGGGTTGAAAACGACCCAGATTGCCAGGGCCATCTGTGTGTACTTTCAAGATGCCATATGATAAAATTACAACCGAATTGAAATTAACACCATTTATTACACACATAATTTTCATAAATAATTGAGTGGTTCAGGAATACATGAATGGTTCAGGACAAACCTTTCGAGGTTTGTATGGTTTATATTAGGGTTAACAGTCTAGCTGGAGTTTGGCAACTCTTTTAATACAGACATTCTCTAGTAGGTGTCACTAACAATTAGATAATGTAGTTCAATATTTCTCAAGCAAATAAAGAAATATTTATTATTAATAACATTAACAATCTTTGGGGAAATTTTTAAACTGAGAACAACACTTTTTAAGTAAAAAATAGTGTATTCAGTATGTGAAGTGAAAGTGTTTTTTAAGTAGTACATAACCTGCCTCAGAGTTCAAATTAAAATCAGCACATTGAATATACTTACTTTAGCAACAGTAGTATAAATTGAATAATAAAAAAAGGAGAGTAGTTTTTATAAAATATTTAGTCAAATACTGTATAATATTTACCTTATAATATTGTGAGTCTGTCATTTACAAGCCCTTGAATTTGTTAGTATTTTTTAAAATACTGTCATAATAAAGACCAATTTTTCAAAAAAAATTTTTTATTATGACTTCAGATTACCAAACAACCGATAGTGTACTTGAAGGAGATTTTAAAGGAAGTGTGCACATACAACCTGAGGAATCCACACAAAAACATGTGGGAATTGAAGCCTGAATACAGGCACTATAAACAAGAGGTGCCCATTGAGACCAAAGAGGACAAGAATAGCTCGGATAGTGATTAAAATATCAATTACTAAAAGCTCCTTTTGCAGCCTGAATGTGATGTTATAATTAAATTATATTTATATCGTTGTAGGTAATTTTTACAAATGGCAACACTAATGTGGTTACAAAAAACCACAGCTTAGAGTGCTTATCTAGTTTAATAGTACCATACCTTGTGTACCATGATTGTATGATATGTCTGACATCAGAGCTGGAGAAGCACCATTACTAGAATGGTCTGTGTTATGGAATTGATAATAAGCCAACACTTGGTTAAACATTGAATTGGAAAAAGAACTAAACACTCTTAATAACCAAAAATCTGACAACGGTATATATAAATTTGTATGATTCAGTTAAGGTTGTTCACAGCAAGGAAGACTTGAGTGCCTAGTTGTGATTGGAAGACATTGTTAAGAAATGTTCCTTGCAGATGTTATGTATATAAAAGACTATGCAAAAATTAAAATGTAAATAAATTCCATATGTTTTGCTCGACTGTAATTTTTATATTATCCTCTTATTAACATACATAGTGAATAACATAAAATCATTGTGATTACTGTATCAGCCGTCATTACCATGCCACAAGCTCTTGACACTTACTTTGCAATCAGATGGCTGTTTGGAGGTGCCCTAAAATATTATTATTGTTATATTGTAAGTGAAGATAAGGTATATACTATTTCTATATTTAATATTTCTATTCTCATACTTACCCGCTACTCTTCTGACCCTCATACCGCGATCCGCCAGCACTGGGTTTAGTCGCTCTTATGTCACTATGTATCCCTGCACATGGTCGGGGAATGTATAAATGGATTTTTTAATAATAACGCCTGTATCCATGCTTGTAATATTTATTATATATTTCACATAGAGATAAATTTTCTTGAAATATAAACTGATGAATAGAGAAAGACATCTCATTAACATTAATTAAAACCGTTAATAGAATTTTATATATTTTTAAACATATCTAATAATATTTTTAAAATCTATCCTACGTTTATAATCGTTTTAAAATTTATTAAGAGTGTAAATAAGTATATCTACATATAATTTTACGTAATCACATTTCAAATTTGAGACTCAATGTTAATATATCCGTTGGCAATGTAGGGGTCGCTGTTAGTTCATGACGTCATACTTGGATTTCTCTATGTAATGCGCTAGGGAGCAAGACAGAATCGCGCCTAGGAGAGGCAGCATTGCTGTTCCCACAGCGATACCGATCAGGATGTCCATGTTGTTTTCCAGATATTCAGCTATTACGTCGAAGCAGCCCTGAAATTCAGTATTAAAATACTATATTGACAATTTCAAAAATATATTCGTTTTATGTTTATACATAACTACTTTTGGTAAGATGGTTGGATCTTATCAGAGATGGGCTCGTGAATTAAAATTATGTATGTTCTTTCCTATAAGGCCCAGGAAGGTCACTGAGATGTTTTTTGTGGGGTAAAGATTCCACACTACCCGATACGTTTTCCAGAGTACCAGGTACATTCGGAGGTTACTTCCGAAGACAAGAAAAAGGATTGCTTTGCTTCCTACATAATTAAAACGAAACTGATAGCTAAGTGGAATAAACATTTGCAGTTTTAATTGTATAATAACCTGTTGGTAGACCTCGCTGTAGTTGGCGGTGACGCAGTGGTTGGGGTTTACGCAGCACGACGTAGGTATAACCTTGTGAGGCGACAGCCGTATCCAGTCCGTGTAGTTGGCCACGCCGCAGCAATGTAACTGTTTGAACAAAAACTTTTATAGACGAGGATTTCCTGTTTCGTGTTACCAGGATAAGAGTGAATAGGCACTTCCTAGGCGGGCGGGCTACAGCTAGGCCGCATCTCACTTCCCATTGGGTAGGATAACAGCCAAACGCGAGCCTATTGTGAAAAAAAAAGATGTAATCGGCTTGTAATGGCTTGTATGAATGTTAAGTGGATTACTAAAGTGACTGCTATGGGCCATTAGGGTCTTATTGTGCTTCAGTCCCTTGTACGTGATAAGATTTGGGGCGTGTTCCGGCTCGCTGTGAGTCATTAGACAGTTATTATCTGCTGGCAGTAATGCTGTCTAGACGAGTTGATGGGAGTATGTAACACATGTGTAAATTTACAGAAATGAGCATTAAACATATTTCTTTTAAATGCCCACTATTTTGATCTTTAGACGTATTTCAAGCAATTTTGAAAATACGCGGGAGGACAACGTCTTCATTTATGTGATACCTAAAGTAAAAAATAAAAACATGTTATCTATCTCGTTCATACACTCATTTGTTTGATTATACGAACATATTATTATTACTCGAGTCATGCTTACGAAAAATTTAACCAAGGTGAGTGAGTTTAAAAACAAAAACACTTCATTTTCTAAGAATGAGTTCGAGGAAAAAGTGTTTAAATATTATAATAGATCACTGGGTTAGAAGAAAGTCGAATGTTTTACATAAATAAATGACAGCCTTTTATGCGAACAAATAATGCAAAATATTCATTTTAGAAAGTCGTGAGTTTGAGTCTCTTTGTGCAGTAGTGCTAACCTTGAATGGAATTTTGAAGACAACAGGTGGAATTAGTAATCTTAGATGTCTTTAAAATTAATCTTTTAATATATACCATAGATTTTTGAACTGGATACGCAAACTGTTTTAAAATTAAACGTGGATATTCAGCTTATTGTTAAAATAAAAAAGCGTTTAAAACAAAGAACACAAATAATAATATTTGTGACCTGTCCCGCAAATTTGGCAAAAATAAATCTAACCATAAATGCAAGTTCATAAAATATGTTTACCGTTGATTGAGCAAAATCGAAATTTGCCTTCTTCGGGTTGTAGTTGACGATTGTTTGAGTGAGGCCATCTTGGAGTCCTTTTGCGAACGTGTCTCGATAGCACGCCACAGAGGCGCCGACGCCCGCATCCATCATGAAGATACAAGCCAGGAATCCTCCATACTGTAGAATAGATTTGTTTATTAATTAACTTATTTTATACATCCGCGCATCCGCGCTTTCCATAAGGCGCGACTCCGCCCAAATGGTGGCTAATATGCAAAACAAAATTAATTGTTACTAGCATCTTTATAGTTCCTAATTCCATCTACTCAATAAATTTTAATTTATGCCACGGTTAGATGAGTATATCATCTATACAGATAAATAAAATTGGAGTGTGGAAAAAACTTTCACTTTAGAATTTTAGAATTCCACGCGGACGAAGTTGCGAGCACAGCTAGTTACCACATATGTATTTAAAAAGGGGATTTTGCGTTTGTATATAATTAAATTGTTTACAGGAAAAGTTGGTACGTCAGATCTATGAGGATAGACATTTATGTCTCGGTGTTCTCTGCCTACCCCACAAGACTATTACCTTGATTATATAATAATAATCTATTAGTTACTAATAAACATGTGCATATTCACTTTCTCTAGTCCGAAATACTAGGATCACATTAAATATTAAACAAAATCGTGATTTAAATAAACGCTATAAAAATCCAATAGTCCAACTGTTTAAGACCATAGCATACATGTAGCTACCTATTTATCAAAACGTTATAATATTTTTAAAAATCATGGTTAAAAATCACTCACAACGTAAAGCAGGACAGGCTGGCCCTTGATGATGCACGAGAATGCGACGGAGCTGATCAGGATGATCAGACCGGCGATGCCAATCATCACGTGGGGAGCCGTTCCCGAAAACTCCGGAGACAGCTCCATGTACTTGTATAAGTCGAACTCCGCCCAGAGGCCCACGATTAAAATCAAAAGGCCTGTCAGCTGCGGAATAAATTGTTTGTTGATATAATACGTAACATCATTTTATATGTTTAAAATTAATGATAATGATAATTATATGAGCATATACGTATAGTTACGTAGGTATATCTATATTTTTTGCGTTTTAAGTTAAGTTGTATGTTTTACTATAAAAGGTTGCTCCTGGAAATCATAAGGTTCTTACTTAACTTACACATAGTTTTGCAAAGTGCATTGACACATACAAGAGATAAAAAAATATATTTGGGTAACTCCACATTCGGCCATATGCTTCTAAAGTTGGTAGAGACTGCATTATGAAATCAGACAGTTGATAAACTACAAATAAATAGGTAGAGATGTAAATAGTTTCTACAGGGACAAAGTGCATCATTTCACGAAAAGAAAAATTGAAAAAACCTTAAGAAATTTCCAGTTGCATTTCATATGAGGACATTTTTCAATATCTTAACTTAGTATGTACAACACTCCACCCATGCTTAGATAAATACCGATTCATATGTACGAATAGTGAAAAGTAAATAATGACGTTTCTTACTCACCCAGAAAACGATGTTGAAGATGAAAAGTAGAATTTTGAGGCAGGCGATGACCGCGACGTTCTTAAATTGATTCCCCATATTGAAGTAACGTGGTGTACTGGTACACTTAATGTTTCATTCGAAATTCAAATCATTCCTTGAGATTAGCCTTCAGCAAACACGTAGAAGTGGTGTTGGTGAGCATTAAATGTGCGCTAAAAGGGGCGATGCAAAGTACGCATGCGCTTAATGATCGGCGTCACACATTTCTGCTGTTCTTGTTTGTAAATAAATGGCCCCGTTGGCAACTTGTTACAAGAGGTTATGTTGTTCCTCATGATTATTGATATACTTGATCAAACTGATAAATTGCTTCACTTTACTTATGTTATGTAGAAGTAGCACATCAGGTCTGTAAGGATATTAGGCGCTCGATGTTCTCTGGCTACTCCGTGAGGGACTTGGCGTGATGGTATGATAAAATGTAATAAGTATACATATGATTCTATTAAATCACGATTGTAAACGTAATACATTTCAGGTTGGTGGCACTGCGGAAGGAATTTCCTATTGTTTATTTCGGTGATCATGGTTCTGTTAGCTATTGTGGCAGCTGAGTATCGTCGTCGGCTTTTTCTCTCTCTGGTTGTAATATTTTTTATGTTAGTAGGTTTGAATCTTTATAACTAAATATATGTAAAGGTATAATTGTGCTTGGTGTATGGCAATAGGCTCACCCTCCAATCCATAGTGGGACCTAAACGTAACTGGTGAAACCTGGAATGATACTACAGCCCTCTGTCTATCTCTTCGGCGATTACAGGCGTGATGTTACGTTTTTTACAGATTGCAATGGCCACTCAATTTCGTACGGGCAACATGCTCTTTTTTATTTATAAAGCTATAAGTTAATAATAAAATAAAAAGTTTGTAGCACTCTGCCTACCCCGTAAGGTATGTGGAGTGACGGCATAATAATAATTAGAGTTAGTACGTACTAAATAAGTAGATGTTTTGTTTAAATATTGGCTTCTTAAAGAAATATGAAACGAGATTGAAAATATGAAACGAATAACTAAAATGCAGGTAGACTAAATTTAAAATGCACGAATATCGGTCGTATAGTTTGCCTAGTTTCAAAACTCGAACGTACAAGGCGTGCGTGAATATATGACACAATTAATTGGTTATGGTAATTGAATTGCCCGAAAAAATTCATTGCGCATAACCATTACTTAGCAATAGACAAAATAAATGATCTTTATTTTTTATTCGTACACGAGGATAACAGATACCGGTTTAGATGGGTAAGCGGGCAAAAGAAAGCTGAATGAATGCCCACTTGTAAAATATTCACAAAAACGTGTTTGCTCACAAAATCGTATCAGATAAGGGCACTTAAAAATGTAGTAGGTAAGTACCTATCTGAAAGTTGAGGATCAGTAATTTTAATGTCTGGTTACAGGCAAATTATGTCTAATGAAAGTTAGTCTCTACAAAATACGTGGGTATTAAATTAAATGAATAAACTATAAACAAGTAATTTTTTAAATAACCGTACAAACAAGCATTATATTATTTAACTGCTAAATAATAATCGTAACTGCTAAAAAATAATTTCGCAGTATTTAATTTGACAGTTCACTTTTTTATCCCAGGAAGATGCAGGCAAATTCAGACTAATGAAAGGGGAAATTTAACAAAAAACCAAAATGAACATCATGTGATAAGAATAAGATATAATAGATAAGAAGAAAAAGAGTGAAGATAAAAGCGAGATTACGGCCAGTGCTTTCAAAGCTTCTGTATGCAGAATCAGAACAATGCGGGTGAAGCCTGGACGGCCTCTGTGTTTTATTAGTCGCTCAGAAGTCGCGCGGTGTTAGCGCACGCTCGAACCGCGCACGCCCGCGCTCGCTACATACGTCAACAGTACGCGAACATTTAAATATCTTTTTTATAATCTTCCAATTGTTCTGAACAAAATAAACTTATGTGTAAAATTAATTTTTTCATAATTTAAATTTTACGATGTATCGCGGGATATTTTTATTATACGTTGGACTTATTTTACAATTAGCCTTTGTGTCGCCGATCGCCGAAATTGAAGCGGATGATGGTGAGGTCATGGATAATATATTTCCGTGCATTTATAAATAATTATGCATAATAGGGTTTTTTTTTAAATAATTTATGTCGGTCTTATGGTACTTTATAAAACGAAAATTATTTATTAATCAAGGCTTTCTTTTATAAAATATTTTAATAAAAACAATAAAATTGTAATAATAAAAATAAATTTTCGTAATGTAAACATTTTATGAAGTATTTAATGTAGTATGTTGAAGAATGTTTTATGTTTTCGCCTTACATACATGTTAACGTACAAGTGTATTTATATTAGTTATTACACAATTAAAATTTTTTTTTGGGTCAACATCGGTTTGTTATAAAAACGAGTTCTCGCAGTGACCCCTAGCTTGCCCAAACAAGCGGGTAACTCACGATCACACAGAATAAAATTGACCTCCGTAGATTTCCAGAAGAGAATGCGAATAAGAAATCGCCCTTTTTTATCTAAATTTATATAGGTAGTGGTTATTACACTCCTGTATATGACAACCTCATTGTTCCTTATAATTAATATTTCTATATTTTAATGTTCAATTTGAATATGCATCAAATAACTAATCCATTCAACTTTATATTTTTATACTATAATTAATATTTGATGAATTTCGTTATCATTTTTTTTACATAAAAGTACTAATTTATTACTCTTCATGTAAATTAGTGCTCATGTTGAGTAAGAATTTTTACGATATAAAAAAAAAATTTGATACATATTCAAAATGTTCCTACTACTATGTAAAATTAGTACCTACATACTTTATATTGTTTTTACTGATGTATAAAATAGGTTCAAAATATGTTTGACATTCTTAAATAAATTTATTATCCCTTCGTGAAAAAAAAAAGAAAATTAAAGCACACCTTGTAATAGGAGATCACGGTCAGAAAAGTCATTTGCAGTTATCTGATATTAACGATTTGTAATCTTTCTAACATCGAATTATTTAAAGACATTGAGCGACCAAAACGAGAGCATGAAAAACAAACAAAAAAATAACGTTCCGATACAATACAATCTTTGTTAGATTTTCTTGTCCCAGAACGTGACTCATGTTTTTGTCAGATTAAAATATATTGATAACGTAACTTAAAACGTAACTTCACGCCTGTAATCCCCGAAGTGGTATACAATGGAGTGTAATACATTCCAACGTTTCACCAATTATGTTAATGTCCCATTATGAAATAGGTGATGACCCTATTGCCGTAACCGGGCACATATCCTAGACTCGGAACCACTACTTGATTATCTAAATTAGAAAAATGTGATACTGCCTGACCCGGTATTTGAACCCAGGACCTCCTGATCGGTAGTCGCGCTTGCAACCAACACTATATTGATAGTTGTGTTTAATCAATGGTTGTGTTTTTTTTATTTATTATGTTTTTTAAACAATCCAACAATCCAACAACTGTCATAAAAAATACACTCCATGTATCAAAATCGGTTCGAACTACCGTTACAAAGTTTAAAAAATCCGTCGGTCCTATTCGATCCAAGGGACAGATAAAACTGCGAGGTGTCGGTTTGACACGATCTCGTATGAATCGATTGATAACTGTCAAGATACGTTTTACTCAGCAGACACATTTCCTTAATCTTACTACAAGTTCCCCAAGTCAATTAAATATCTGATTTCGGTTACAGCGTAACGAAATACTTGACGCGTACGGAGTCAGTTACAATACTGTCTATCATAGTAGGTAGATGTTTGGTTATGTAGGAAATATTGTCCTGTTCAAATTTCGCGTGCGTTGATCATATCGCTGACTATAACGGGCTTCGTAGCATCTGTCACACGCTCCTCTACGTAATGGATTCAGCTTGTCAACAATGCTCTTATGTCGCAAATTAAAGACGTTTCACACTTTTCCCACATTGCAACGATAACGGTATGTTGCATGGAAATCACGATATAAAAGTTATGAGCTGCGGCTAAAGAAAAACAAAGAGATGCGCTGGATGAGCCTTTGTTACAAATTACTTCGTACCTACAATGTAATTTGTTTTAGGTCATATACTTTTTGATTCCGATTTGGTTTAGCTTTTGTGGTGGTGTCCATTTTACATATAATAACTGCCACTTTTTTTTAAATTTTAAATTCTCTGATATAATATGATATTAAGGGAAAGTGTACCAAAGATAAAGTATCCTCTGTAAATATATTTTTGTAAACCAGTAAGTAATAATTTCTATAATATGTATTAATATTTTCTATAAAAAGCGACAATACTGGCCCGAACAAAAAAAAACTAGTTTCTTTTTAGATGCCATTTGACGTTTTGTGAAATTGAACTTACTTAGCTCCAAGTAACTTTAATGTCACAAAACGATGTTACCCGTTACAGCGTCTTGCAAGGGTGAATCGAACACAACCGTAATGACATTTAGAACTTCAGTCACCGCGAAGTTTATTACGATTATCAAGGCGGGCAGCAAATGTTAATCCGTCGCCATCTGTGTCGTAGATCGGCGCTCCGCCGGGGTGACGTTTATCACCAATGGGAATCTCCATCGAATTAATTGCCTCGGCCAAATTGACTGCATTTATACGGTACTATTCGCTAGAAATATTGATTGTCAAGAAATCGTGGTGTAGATGTTATCAGCTAGCACATGTAGCCGCTTACGACATTAGTTTTCACGTGTTCGATTTAGATGTTCCTTTATGTTGGCGGTTGGTTGTTTTTTGCGTTTGGAATGAAATGAATTTCGGAGGTATGAATGTATGATGTAGAATGCGTACCAACTGTTTGTATGACGCGAGAACGCAATCATTAGCGTGATAGAATTAGAATCTTGTTTTCTGTTAGGACAGTTTTAAGTGATATACTTAAAATTAGATGTGTTATTTAGTAAAGGGGAAATCATTTATTTATTACGTATATATAATATTGAAAAGTCGTAAATGCAGTGCTGGGTCTTTTAACAGTGTTAACAGACGTTCAAAAGATCATATGAGACTACATGTCCTTAATTTAGAAATTATTTGTTGTAATGTCAGTCTGTTGCTGGGGCTCCTTGTTGTAGAGTCTGTTGTCTAACTATATCGTTTGTATTAAAAGTTAACTAGTTATATATAAGGAACGTTTGTTACCATGACATAACGTATCATCACGCCTGTGTTTAGACAGAGGCGTTTAATATTCGCATTTTCACCACATATGTTGTGGCCCACGTTCTTGTTGCCGTATAAAGGACACAAATTAAGATTCCGTGCTACTCTGAGCATTTCATGTTACAAAAACCTAACAATACCCGAACCGGGAATCGAACTCAGAATCATTTGCTCAGCAGCTACGTTTGCGACCGCTAAGCACTCGACGTAAGTCACAATGTGTTAAAATAATATCGAATATTTTTCGTTACCAAGAAACGTAAATTTCGACGCGCGGTACAAATAAGTTATTCAGTGTGTGCGTTTGTGCGTGTGTGCGTGTGTGTAGATCGTAATAAAGTAACATATTGTCCTACATCGGTAATACAGATTTAACTGTGCATGTTTACGTGATAGGATTCCTTGTCGCCGCGTCTGCATCGCCGTTTTTCTCCGTCGTTGTAGCATTCGAGTAGTTTCGTCTTTATGCAATCAATTTTACGAGTGCAAAATGAAAATGAACATCGGTAAGGATTTAAAAATAATGTAACAATGTAACATAGAGTGGTCCTTATTCCTCGAAGGGTTAGGCAGAGGGGTCTAATACATCCACTTAGCGCTAGTTGCGTTTTAGGTACATCCCATGGTTTAGGGATGAATGTAAGGCAGACTTATGTAAAAAGTAAAAAAGGTACGAAGTTATATCCACGTCAACGCCTACTTAATGGCGGATCGTAAAACGTAATTGGTACTCGCGGGAGTGTACTACAACCCCTGTCTACCCCTTCGCTCAACACTGGCGTGCTCTTATGTTTGTATAGCCACAAATGTAGTATACGTAATGAAGTGTTTAACCTGAGATGCTGAGATACAGTTGTAAGTTGAAGGTAACGATCTGCCATTTGCATTATGATGGATTGCCCATAACAGATGTCGCCGGTGTTCGCAAAAACGTCATGTAGGTACCTACAAGATGCGGAGGTATCGTTAGGCCCCACATATGAGGTCCCAGATATTACAACGTGGTCGCGGACAGCTTAGCCTTCTGGTACGCTTTGCTTTCAATTCGATTTTTAAATTATTATACTTAATAATCATGACATAATTGTAATAATACCTTGAGGAGTGTGCTACACTCCTCTGGCTATCTTTTCGGGGATAATAGGCGTGAAGTTACGTAATGTTGAGACAGCCCCACACACGCCCGCCCGATCTCGAAGCAAGTAGGTATCAAGAGAGCTTATGTTACGCTATCCAGACGGCTGATTACTTTTTATATGTATGCATTGTTATCAGATTCACCTATCTTAACCATTTGGTCAAATACTGGCTGATGGGGCAGTCGGATGTCTCCGGAACCGGCGTGAATGTATGAAGAGAGTGATGAATGTAGAGAAATGCCGCAGGTCTGTAAGGATGATATATTTGGTACACTGTGCTCTCTGCCTACCTCGTAAGGGACCCGGCATGAAGATATGTATGTATGTATGTTATAAACACGGTTTTGAGTTTGCGCGGCAGTGTATTACGTTAAACATTTCCAAACATTCATGTAACTAATTTATATCTTTAAATAGATTGACTTAGTCATCGCGACTTATGTACGTAGAAACTCTATAAAGCCCAATATGAAGTTTATAAAGCTTCGAGCGCCTTTTTATATGAAGCTTACGCCTAAGATTTAACAGGTGAATGGTAGGTAGGTAGGTACTCAGTTTGAATGTTTGCGTTTTAAATTGGGTTGTGTTTTTTTTTTCTTTCTATTATATCATTGCGTAATGTCTCTTACGGGGTAGACAGTAAGCATCGAGAGCTCAATATCTCTGTCCTTACCGACCTGCCGTGCAATATTCAGCGCACTTAATAAAAAAAAGTGTTTATTTCGATACAAATGACAGTCTAGTAGTCCGTAGGCAGCGTACGAGCCGACAGAACGCATGCCATTACGTCAGTGGAACAGTTCGCGGTCGGCATTATGCATGTGCTAACGGTCGCGCGGCCGGCGCGGCGCGCGATTCCCGCGCCGATCCACGCCGCCCTATTAACGCGCTCACCGCAATATCGCACCGCGAACGTCAACTGTCTATACAGTTTTTACAACGATGCTTATTTAAATCATGACCAGTAATGTTTTGAGTATAACATCACCCCGGTACCTCGCTCAGGGGGTAGACAGAGGTGTGTAGCAGGTGCAGTTTTAAACAGTTATGTATGCTAAATGTCCCATGTAATAGGAGCTGATTCTATTGATGTATATCGGACACAAATCCAGAAACTAATATTTCAAATAGCTATTTTATATTATGCGGGTTGGACTCCCATCCAAGACATGTATTTATGTGATTAACACGACTATTTATTCTGTAATCTGGCGGGTTAAAAATGTCTATTTAAATATTTGCTTCATATGTATTTGCACGAATGTAATTATATAGTTTATTGAGCTTTTGATTAGGTACCGTACGTAACACAGAGTTTGCCTACTTCAAGATTACATGGCCTTATGTGGAGATGCCGCAAGTTATTGATTTTTATTATTATGTTAGCAAAGTAGATAATCCTCATGTATATATTGGAATAATATACTACTATTGTTTTTTGTGGATTTGCATTGTCACAGTTTTGAAATTGTTGAATTAAATCCAAATTTTTTAACATCAATGATTAAAATATGTTATTCATTTAACACTCAACCTATATTGTTGCAAATAACTGATGTATTCAGTGTTCTGAAAGTTAAATGCCAGCCTGAATATATTTTTATATCACTTTTTATCATAAGTATTATTTATATTATAATAATAGACAAGAACTTTATATAAACATATAAATGTGTGATGAATGTGGACGAAGCACGACAGGTGTATAAGAATAGAGATGTTTGGCACTCTGTGCTCTCTGCCTACCCCGCAAGGGACCTGGCGTGAAGATATGTATGTATGTATGTAAGTTATATTAAACTTGTTTGCTCTAT
>DWFO01000911.1:0-17688 GCA_018246595.1 Mimoniades nurscia nurscia
TGTGCCCGGTATGCGGCAATAGGCTCACCAACTATTCCATCGTGGGACTTAAAAGTAACTCGTGAAACGTGGGAGTGTTCTACATTCCTCTGCCTACCTCTTCGGGGATTACAGGCGTGATGTTACTTTTTTTATATCCTATAGACAAAATATTTAATACACTCAATTACTTTAGTTCAACTATGACGAAACAAAAATTATGGATTAGGTATAACACGTTACGAGAATTAAAATAGCCCAATATAATATTTTCTTCTACTTAAAAAAATGTGTGAAATATTGTACACGCTTTTTGTTAATTTAATTTGAGTGTGTAAATAAACCTAGGAAATGGATGGTTACTGGCTATCAACTGTGTATCGATTTAAAATTATATAACATCGCGTTGTAATCGTTTTGAAAACAGAAAAGTGATACGAAAGAATTCAATGGCTACTTTGTAAGCCCGTCGAGCTTAGGATCATTTGAATTACATACAAATTTCCAATTATTGAAACCCGAAATTGGATGTCTTCTACTTCGTATTGAGCAACTTACAGAAGTGTCTTAGTTTCTTGATACCTACTTTCATTATATCGATGTAGTCCTATCAGTTTTTATGTATTTATTCATTTACGATAAAATCAAAATTATCTTACGATTTCTCTTTTTTGCTTTTCTATGTTTTTGAGGGTCCGTACGCATTGTGAGCACAATATAATATCTTCCATGTGATTTATGCTTTTCTTTCTGTGGTGATGCTTTAATCTATAAATATAACAAATCACTTATTTCCATACTTGTTTCGGATGGATAAGTAGATACATAATTTCTTTAGGTAATAATATATTAATATAGTAATATGTTTTAGAAGCTTGACTAGAATATGCTTTCAGTGAATATAGTTGTATGAAATTTAATATAATGTCAGATACCATACCCACTTTTATTAGGATACCGGAAATTTTCCGTTATATAACAAATGTCTATTGAACGTATTATAAGTATATTTTTATTTATTACGTAGGTGATAATAAGCCTAACACTATAGTATATATTTTTGTTGGAATTTAATATTATTTGTTCATATTGTTAAATGTCACTAAGGAACTGAAATTATCTGCGAACAGGTACTGCGAGTTTCTCGATGATTGCAATGTGAGCAATATAATGTTCATTTGTTCAAATGTTTACGCGAGCACTTATACATTCCTGAAGGACGCCCATATTGGAAACATACATTGATTCGTGGGAAAATTGACTCCCAATGTGTATTAAATACAAACCAAGTCAAACTACTGAGTAAAGACTGTCCACCTAATGTCTCCTGCATTATGGTCACATATTATTGGAATATGGTGCTTACAATTTCCCACAATAGTCGCACTGTGATTTATCTGTGCGATGGGTGACTATATGCCAGCCCAGTTCGTGGTAAGTGGGGTAGCGTTCGGAACATCTGGGGCAAGTTATCTTCCCTTCCGAACGTCCACCGTTACTCTGATGTTCGATTAACTCCTGAGAAGTTCGAAAGTTTTGATGGCAGCTGTTACACCTGCGAAACAAAACTTGGTATGTTCCCAAACTTGTTGTAAATATTTCGTAAATATGTTTACATTTATGAAATGCAAAGAGGTTCGATAGTAGAAATAAATATAAAAATGGAAAAACGTATAAATAGATATTTAACTACATAGGACATCTTACATAAATATATTTGGTTGTAGATGATACGCCATGTGTTCGATAATTTTTTTCGGGTAAAAGTAATGAAATTTCTTATGGCAACACGTAACGTATCCGGGCACACCGTGCCGCTCCTTGTAATGTCTCATTAAAGATCTGAAATGAAAATCTGCCTCGTGGCAAATACAACATTCCATTTTGTAAAATAATGTTATTTGCCCGTCTAGTGCGGCCCCCTGTTTTGCGGGCTTGCCGTCGATAAGCACTATAGGCTCGAGTGTCTCATTATTGTTGTCAAAAGAGTTTGAGGACTTTGCTACTGTATTGTTATTATCGTGTTTGGGTAAACTGATACGTTCAGGCGGCTTCTTAGCGCCGGTTGAACTTTGAAGTAGTGATTTATCAACACTTTCAGTTTTTGCAAATTCATCCAAAGGCATCGCTTCCATAAATTTCATATCGGATTGAGACATTTTCTTCGTTTTCGTTGGTTTCGCATCGCCTTGTTGATGTTCGTTGGGTTTAAACGGATCTAAATTTTTTTTATTCGTTTCAGTAACTTGAAATACTGGGATTGGAAATTCTTGATGTATTTTATTCTCTCCTGGTGTTAGATTTTGTTTTTCTTCATTACATTTGGCTTTGTAGAATTCTAAAAATTTCTGTGTCTTTTCCACTTTGACCGCGTATCGATGTAACGATCCTGTGTATTGTAAACAATCGTGGCATATTGCTTTCGGGAGATTATCGTCTGCATGAATCTATGGAAAGAACAATTTCGGTAAGAATAAATAAATACTGCGAGAAAGTTGCAATCCAAGTCGAAATAAAAACGACATACAACAATATCAAAGAGCTTTTTGATTTTTCTCTTTGTTTCTGCGCTGAGGGGTTTCAATTTCACGACATCGGTGCACAGACACAAACGGCAGGACAATTCGCGCACTATAATCTTTTCTAAACTGGTGAAATCATTCATACTGCTGAATTTGATAAGAAATACTAATTGTACGGAGCGATGTTCTATATAAATCGAGAAGTTTTTATGTGTAATGTTTACATTCCCATGGCTAAAATGCAGACGATGAATCAATGAATTTTGAAGGAGTTGACAAATGTGTTAAGAATTTTATTTTATTGTGATTTATTAGCAATTGCTCGCCAGTACCTACTGTATTACAACATTATTTTACTCTTCTACCTTCGCTCATGTCATACCAATGCCTCTTCGACTGCCAAGATTTACCATTACCTACTTTTATTATACATTATGTTTGACACTCAAAGGTTTTGAAACAATCAATTTTTAGATTAATTTTAGCAGTAATTTGACCGATAAACAATTCCATTTTTTGTTTAGTACTAGCAGTAACTTGACCGATAAATTGTTTTTTCTAATTAATTTATTTGATTGATTTAGTTAGAAAGAAATACTTGTAGATAAAAAGGGAAAATCATAGAGGTATTATATGCGGGGAAAATACAAACAATAATAGGAAAAACGGAACATCAGAATGACAAAGTAATCATAGTCTCATGCTATGAGCATCACGGCACGTAGAATGTTGTTGGTATTATTTTATTCGTTAAAAATCCAGGATATTAGGTACTATTATGTATTAGAAAACTAGTACCTACAGTAATTTAATGTCAATCCACCCAGCAACCTCTAGTAACAGAAGAAAAGCCTATGTATCGTTCAAACGATACTAAGATATTTCAAGCAAAAGTAGCCAGGTGGAAAGGGGAGTGTACATATATAGGAGTAGGTATAGCATCTACACTCCCAAGTCCCACCAGGTCTTCCACGTCTCACGTTTACTTTTATCATGGAACAGGGGCGAGCCTGTTGGCATACATAGGACACAAATCCAGACCATGAGCTGCTACTAGAAATTCTAAGTAAGAAAAATCTCGACTCAGGAATCGCATCCATGACCTCTCGATCAGAAGTCGTGCTTGCAACCATCCGACGCACGAGGGAAATATTAAATTTTATAGGTAATGTGTTACAAAGTGAATTCAAACAGATAGATAGATACTTGCTTGTAAAAGTAAATGTTCTAATAGGTGATTAGCGTCGAATTGATAAATGCTAAATTGTATTCAAAAAATTATGTATGAAGAGAGTTGTGTTAGTAGAAGTAGCGTGTCGAGTTTGTGATGATATTTGGCCCTCGGTGATCTATATGTTAAGAGCCTGCCTCGTTGGTCGTGTTGGTTGCAAGTGCGACTGCTGATCGCGCGGTCATGGATTCAATTATCGGGTTGGGCACTACTATATTATTCTAATTTGAATTTTCTAGAAGTGGCTTGGAGTCTGGATACGTGTTCGGTGTATGGTAATAATAAATAAACATCTCGGGACATCTCCACACACGGCTATCTGATCCCAAACTAAGCGTCAAGAGAGCTTGTGGTGTGGTAACAGATGGCTGATAAATTACATATAGGTATACATGTAAATATATACTTAAATAGATTTTTTTTTTATTATTTTTCACACCCAGACATCAAATCACACAAATATTATTTCTGGGTGTGAATCGAACCCACGACCCCCGGCGCAACAGTCAGGTCCACTAACCACAGCACCAACGGGCCTGTAATAGGCTCACCACCTCTTCCATAGTGGGCCGAAAACGTAATGGGTTAAACGAGTGTTCTGCATTCCTCTACCTACCTCTTCGGGGATTACAAGAATTATGTTACGTTTTTTTAGTAGGTACACGAAAAATCGAATGAAGATGGTAAATAATAATAATAAGATTAAAAATTGGCTAAGACGAGCCATACTTGCTATAAGTACATAAAAAGCGGATAACACTTGTTAAAAAAATGCATCTAAAATTGGTCGCAACCTCTTAGTTACGCGTCATTAGATTTTTCCACTCACCGTTCCAAACATCCAGGCGACAAGCGAATCGTCATTTGTTACGAACAAACCAAATTCTCATTTGTGACTTTACGTAAATTTGCTGAGCCTCGCGCTCACATAGACGAACGTCGCCTATTTGACAAATCCGAGAAAATTAATGGCTCACGATTACCGGAACCATTTACTCGCACTTAACGAGATATTTAGGTGAGCAGCGTTAAATCTGAATGCTGAATAAACATTAATCCATGCTATTACTATCTAAGTCTAAGTACAAATGCAAATATTCGATCAGGTAACAAAGTCGTATTGCTTTCTGTGATCATAAGTAGGTTTATGATGTTATATTTAATAATGTTTACGCGTGAAAATAGCATTTTGGTTACGTTGACAACAAACCGAAAAAAATATTATTAAAAATTGTACTTTCCTCAGAATTTACATTATGCTCATGTACTTATAATTTCAGTTTTAACTGTTAGACCAAGAAATCTAAAAACCGTGAAATCTAAAAAGATATGAAATGGTTCTCCTTGTTTAGATCCCAAATGTTATTTATTGGACAACTCATAACGAACCGAATGAGTCTATGATGAGATTACCTCGTTGAGTTCATTCATAGACAACTATTCTATTGTCTTTATTTTACATACACATGATACACATAAGATTTTAAATCGATAATCGGTTGAGAGTAGTTTCTTGGACTGAATTTGTGCCCGGTGTACAGCATTAGTCTCGACCCCTATTCCATGACGGGACGTAAACATAAACATAACTGGTGAAACATTGGAGTGTATTACACTCTTCTACTTGTCCTTACGTTACGTTACACGGTTGAAACTGAGTAGCAATCGACTTCGTAGATTTACGTTTAGGTTTAGGACACTGTACCAATTCGTATGTAAATAAAACCGTGTAAAATAATTCGTACAACTTTTCAACGAGATTAAATCAATGTCAAATGATTCCCTTTAGTTTGACTCTATAAATGGTCTAGCGTTTTTTTTTAACTTGCAGCTTGCACTGAAGATTTGAGCACGTTCCGGTTGACCACTCAACCAACCTATAATATAATAATAATACCTATGGTGACAAATGCGTCGCAACAAAGTAAAAACGACGTACAACCAAATATTCATATTTTTTGCCATAGACATCATAGTACAAATTATGTCAAATTGTAAGCCACAGGATACTAAAAATAAAATCATTACGATTAAAACCATATTTTTATTTAATTTTTATAACCTAAACACGTAACATACACGAGTTTCATAAGGCTAATCAATTCTCCTTTTCTTTACAAGTGATCCCAGGAGGTCAGAAATAGCGGGCAGGTTGTTTGTTTGATCATTGGCCCCCGTATTCAAGTTTGCCAATGGTATATTCAGTTGAGTTGTAGGATTCTTTTGTTGTCCCTTCATATTTCTATGCTGTGGAAAGCTTGGCATCAGCTTTGGGTCACAGGCTGAAAATAAAGTATTTTTAACACTTATTATACATTTCCTATATATTTTACAGTAATCTTTTAACTTTATATCAGTTATCCTGGTTGTTATTTGGCGCATAAGAAATATATTTAAAAAATGGACAAAACACAACATAAAGTCAGTGACAGTATTTTATATGTATGTATAAGTGAAATATACTTCATTTGGTGTATGGAATTAGCAGTATATAGGCATTCAAACTTACGAAGGGGTTGCTCTTTGAAATATGAACTCTGCAAGCACTCCTCCGCAGTTGCTCGCTTGTTCGGATCATACATGAACAGGAAATTAAGTAGGCGAAGACCGGCAGCGGACAGCCAGGGGAATCTTTGCTTCAAATTATTATACGGCTGTTGTTTCAATGTGAAGTTCTGCAGTGCTGGCAGCGAGCTGAACTCGGGCCAGATGGCATCTGAGGGAGTACCTGTAAATGTAGAGAACATTATAATTAACATGTTATAGAACTTAACATGTATTAGCCGTTTACTCTAGTTCCATTCATTTTAAAAGGTGTAATCGAAGAACCGTAGTATTCCACATTGATATTGCCATTATCGTGCCAGGTCCTGTACAGAGTGGACAGAGGGCACTGACTACTAAACATATCTATCCTTACAGATCTGACGTGATTTTAACATACATCATTCTATTCATGCATATTTTCAATTTCTCACCCAGCAAGTCAACAATGAGCTCCAGCTGTTCTATCTCAGTGCGTCCCGGTAGCAAGGGCTTGTTGGCGAGCAGCTCGCCAAGGATGCAGCCGGCCGCCCACATGTCTAGCGCCGGGGTCTGTCGCGGCGACTGCAGCAGCAGCTCCGGGGCGCGGTACCACAACGTGACGACCCGCGGCGTGGCCGTGCGCGCCGGGGCGCCAAGCCAACGCGCGAGACCGAAATCCGCTGTTAATGATAATTAGAAATCAGTGTAATATCTCAGCATTTCTCATGCTTTTTTTTTCACTAAAACATTTATTATATTCCAATTGTTGTTTATTAATGGTATAGAATATAATTTATGTATAATCTTACCTATTTTAACACATCCTTTGTCCGTGAGTAACAAATTAGAGACTTTCAAGTCTCTATGCACAATAAAGTTTGAATGCAAATATTTCAGGCCTTTCAGAACTTGTAGCATGAGGCATTTTACTTGTGACTCAGTGAATGGGGATGTCATGTTGTCAAGCAGAGATGCCAGGTCTTGCTCACAATATTCCATGGATAGGAAGATGCTGTAAAATAAATGAAATTCATTTCAATATGTGTTACATATTTTATTATAACATTGTAAGGTGATAACAAAGAGGATTGCTCGTGAGATGTATCCCTGGAACTATTGATCTGTGTTTGCATATGTATACTGAACTGGTACTGATGACGGTGGTGTGGCTTCAGTGCATACAGCTTTACATCAGCTGATCCGAAAAAAAATATGTAACATCACAACTGTATCTCCTCGAACGGGTGGGCAGAGGAGTAGAGTAAACTTCCATGCTTTACTGGTTATGTCAATCGTCCCATCAGGGTGTATGGGGTGAGCCTCTTGCCATACAGAGGGCACAGAATTTGACTCCGAACTACTACTGGGAATTTTGAGTCAGAAAAACCTAATAGTAACTGACTAGGGAATTGAACCTAGGTCCTCTCGCGCCAATATCTTGCTTGCAACCACATTGAGGCAGATTTTAACTGAATCAATTCAACTAACTCTTTGATAACACTCTGACAAAAATGTAGACTATTTCCAAATAACATTAACCATGTTTTATTGTGGTAAATATCATCGGGCACAATAATTGATATGGGAAATGTAATCATCACATTCAATTAAAAATTATATGTGATTTGACAACAGATTTCACTGTCAATGTAAGTAATGTTTTCATGTGTTCAACAAGCACTAGAAATAATACTTAAAGGAACAATTGACCAGATTATATAATATACATATAATTTTAATATTATATGATTTAATTTAAACTCACAACAACATCCATAGCTAGCACCAGTATAAGTGCAGCATATCACTAGGCATATAGGCATTGGCAAGGATGAATTCAATCATAGTATCTTATGAAATCCTATTAGATTTCAGCACAAAAGAGTTCATGAGCATAATACACAAGAGACATAAAAATTTATAAAAAAATACCTGTGACATATAAACAAAGCATGTATTCAATTGTGATACAACAAAAGATCATATTCTCTTTTAAAATTAATTAGATTTGATGGATTAGCAAAGACTTATAGCCTTAATAAGGGTTTACAATGTTATTCCACTGCTGATTCTACAACTAACCTTTCCAAAGACCGACCGACAAGAACTTCCTTGAGTTGTACAATATTTTCATGACGGCAAGCCATCAACACTTGTATTTCGCGAAGACCACTAAGTGGAAGTCCATCTTTCTCAACATCCATTCTCACTTTCTTGAGAGCTACAATATTGCCATTTAATTTATCTTTAGCACGATCTGTAAACAAAAACCAATATTTATTACAACATATTACATGAACTATGATGAATAAACTATTTTGATATACCCTTAGTATTTCGAAACGGAACATAATCACTAATAGGTTAATTACAAAGTAATGTATTATACTAACAGACAATTCCATAAGTCCCTTCTCCAATACGATTTAACTTCTCAAATTCTCCAACAAATCTGCATCTGCCCAACTGAAAATGAAAAATAAAAATATTACAAACATACATATCTTCACTGCCTCATTGGTCGAGTTGGTTGCAAGTGCGACTGCCGAACGGGAGGTCCTGGGTTCGATTCCCGGGTCAGGCACTACTAAATTTTCTAAGTTAGATTTTCTAGTAGTGGCTCGGAGTCTGGATAAGTACCCGGTATATGGCAATAGGCTCAACACCTATTCCATCGTGGGACTTAAAAGTAACTGGTGAAACGTGGGAATTTTCTACATTCCTCTGCCTACCTCTTCGGGGATTACAGGCGTGATGTTACTTTTTTATATTTATTACACATTACAGACATGACTTGAGTAATTATGTAATAAAACAACAAATAACAATAAATTTTCTTATAATTAAATTATTCTAAAACAGTACATGAAATCGATTAAATTTAAAATAAAAGAAATAAATTGGCGATCTAGATCGACAACATAACAAAAAAAAATTAAATTTAAATTGAGCATTTTTATTTACTAAGACTTCTCTTTTTTCTGGGTATCCCGTAAATATTTGATTTACCAAAGTAGCTGTACTTTTTAGGAGCAACTTACAATCAGTTCGAAGCTAACCGGGCTTAACAAGGGTTCAAAGCAAACCTTTCACTATCCAAACGGGTGCTTGAAATACCTGCTTCAAGGATACTCGCGTCAGCAGATAGATTAAATGAAATCACATGTATTTTATGGCAGTTTGAGCTGATATTTTTGTTTAAACGGCTAATAGATGCCTAAAGAGATAACGAAAGCTGACATTGTCCATCAATGATGAATATTAAAAAATGAGATATTATTTCGAGCTTGATTTATAAAAGTTAATCGTCGCCATGATTATCATGACCACTGTCATAAATAACCTCTTTATCGCATCACTCCTGGATAATGCATTTCCCGCAGGATGAGAAAGGTTAATACCATGACTGGCAGGCTGAAGAACTGCGGATAATTAGATTTCACACGCACACACACGCAACCATTATGGATCACTCCAAGGTGTGCAGCTTTCGTTCGACATTTTCCATCGCCGTGGCAGTAAGTGATAAACGTTTATTTTTTCGCCAGAATTTGAGCTAAGCTTTCTGGACCGGAGGGGAAATTTTAAACTACTAGAATGTTTACGCCTAATCAGCCCGTATCTGCCTACTGCTTAGTTGTGTCACTTACTCCGGTTCTGTGTTGCAAGCACTCGTACTGCAGCCCCACTACGGTATCACTTTATTTAAAATAAAAATTCCGTATCTTCATACTAAGTATTAAGATGAGGAATTATATTCTATTTATATTTTTTAATGGCTGAAAGTCAAATTAAATATAACAAGTACGTATACGTATAAATATATTTAATATCGATTCTGTCTTAAATAAGTTCTTCACAGCTAAAGAAAAAGATTTATAAAGATTAAATAAAGATATATATTAAATGAAGTAAATATTTTTATTAATATCATAACAATAAAGCAAACGCCATTTCATTCGATACCGAGCATGTCCGTCACCAAATTCCAGATGAATTGAATTTCTTATCGTCCTATTAATAACTGTATCTTTTCATTTAAATACTTATTTCTTAAAATAACAAATTATAACAAATCTTCAACTAATCCACAAATAAACAATAACACTTTTAAATAGTGAGAAAACTCGAAATAATTATACCGGGAATTATTTGGCACGGCAAGTGTAAGATAAACACGACCCGAGAGAATTGTGCAGATTATCATAATTCGAATATAATTTCAGGTACTGACTACTGAAGAAGTTTTATACCGCGAACCGAAATTTACTTTACAGTTTTGCGGCTAGGTAAATATAGAATCAGAAATCTGATAGGTATTATGTACAATGGTATAAAATCTCGTATTTCTTGGATATATTTTAAATGTCAAAAGATTATTATTGAATTCATTACTAATATCTTTGAGGCTGAGCTAAATACCATTCTATAGAAAATAGTGCGTAGCTGTCATGGTGTTTTATCTATTATGTAGAACCTACATATATTGTAAAGTCTTTTAAATATAGGTATTTTATAAATACATTTCATACTAATACATAACAATACTACTATATATGTAGGTCCTATATAACCTTGTAAAAGTCATAGCAGTCTGGTGCTGTTTGCTTTTTGCACTTAAGTATGATCGCCGTATGGCGCGGCCTGGGTTGGCACAGCTAAATGCCCTGGCCACCTGTGGGCAGCTGCGTAGGCGGTGCGAGAAACTGTTCCCTGCTATCCCCAATCCGCATACCCAGTGTGGGGATTATGGGCTTAGCCCTTCAGGGGAGGCCTATGTTCAGTAGATTGCAATAGATTAATGACAATAATGATACTAATGCATTGGAAGGAATAATCGAATAACCAAATTTATTATAACAAGTATTGTTAATTTGTATTAATAAATGTTATATATTATATGTACATTGAAAACTCTATGACAGATTTATTCAATTACATGATCACCTACACGGATATATACAAATTTCGAATTCTTGTTAAAGTGCAACGTGAGGTCTGGTTTGCAATTAGGTGTTAGGCATTTGTTGATGTCTGCGCCTACCGCATAGGGCCCCTGGCATAACAGTATACTGAAGTGTAGGGTAAAAATCTCTTGCAAGTCGTCTAAGCAACGTGGAAAATATTTATTGTATAAGCGGTTTTGTATAGTGCTGCAGGATGAAAATGTGTCAAAATCTATGGATTTTTAATGTACATATTTTAATTGTGCAAAAAGAAAATGAAATCGATGAAGTCTTTGATATTTCCATAGAAAAATCGTATAAACAATAATCATAACAATGTAAAACAAATCGTTTTCAAACAAATACATTCATATATTCACATAAATCACTAAAACATTTTAACAGTCAATATAATAATTAAAATTATTATCTTGAAAGTTGAGCAAAGATACATTCGGATCACGAGGATTATCCAGATAATCGTAATTTGGCTATGATTTCCCGGCACTTACGAGGCTTTATCCAATGAGCCAACATTTACTTTTCATTTTATCGTAGCTCAGTAATTTAGCTCGAGCATCTGATCCGACTTTTTCAGGTTTCGTTAAAGTTAGCACTTATTCAAGTTTTTTTTTTGGATGAAACGTATAAAACCACGGGTCGGTCCTTTCTTTAACTTAAAAGTACATTCATAAGTTCTAAAGATTTTGGATAAAGTTTAACGATTGTCAGGTAACGATAATAACCAATGTCTACTGCTTTAAGTACCTATGATAACCGCAAACGTTGGTGATAGTGTAAAATATAAAGGAATTCAATATTATTATCCGGCGTTCATGTTATCCGACAAGATACGATCTTTAACAGCGTTAGGGCTACTATAGTTCCCTCTAATACAGAGTACATTCACTTTCATATGAGTGAAAAAGCAAGATTGTTTTACTTATGGAATATAACGAAATAAGCGAAATCGTTTTACTTACTCCGTCACAAAAAAGTGAATACATTAAAAGTAAATTTCTGATGTTTATGAATATTACGGCTAAAACTTTCATTTTATATAGCGATAGCCAATATTTGGTTGACATAAGATAATATGTATTTCGATTTTCTTTTGATTTTATTTAGTACAAACAGACCCGTCTTTTGATTTTATTCAGTACAAACAGATATTTTGTTCGATATTAAATGTACATTAAAAAAATTAGAATGTACCGAGTGTAAGTTGAAGAACAGTTAACGGTAAAGTTATAGAAGTCTTCTTCTACTTCTATAACTTTTCATCTACGTACTTCTAACTTTCGGGACATCGGATGATATGCGTCCTATATGTACTATTGATCTTTGGTTGTTATGGTCTGGTTTGGTTGATTGAAATCCCAGACGGGCTCTTCTCATGAGTGACGAGTAATCTTTATTGTTATGTACAGTATTGTTAGGTACAAGGACGTGTTAAATATCTGAAGGAATTCTCTCTAGTCATGGCTAACACACAGAACGTGTGGTACCTACTTCGTCGTTCTATCGTTTGTGCGTTCATTTATTATTATTATATGATTTCAAAATAACAATTTCCATTGACATTAAATTGACAAATTTCAAATATTTAATAAATAAAAATAATAGAGGTGATGATAATAATATAATTGTAATTTAAATCATAACATAAATGTGACGATAAAATTAACCCGTACCATGAAATTCATATCATGTAATACAAGCCAGGTCTTACTAATAAAAGACAACGATTTAGCTTAGTAGGATTGTCATGCTCGCACTACGGAAATTAGATTTTGGGTCACTTTATTATTCAAAAAACCATTTCATGGCATAGATAAGGAACGCGATAAAAACGTTAATTCAAAATCCATTATTTTTAATCTATTATTGTCATTAATAGTCACGCTATGCCCTTTTACTTTTTTAGGATATAGCTACTTGACTCAGAACTTCGACTGTTTGAGGTTTCTACTTCATGCTAGAAGAACAAAATTTATTTATTTATCCTTTTTGTACATCATAATAGGTTATACAAAAGGACATACCTAATGCCCAATTGTATCCTTAAATTTACATATTTTGAAAACCTTTAAAATATAATAATATGTTTCGATGTAATTGGAAATTGTTTCCACGATCTTGCGTCTGAAACATTGCGTTCAAACATTAAAACATTGCGTCTCAAATATTACAGCAAAAAACTTCAATTCTACCTTAAAGGGGCATTGATATCAATTTTAGGCTGATAGAATTAGTTTTCAAACATTACACGCCTGTTTCTTGAAGGGGCAGACAGAGGTTATGATTTACATTCCACCATGGAATAAGTGGACCATTTACCATACACTGGGCACAAATGCAGACGTTGTGTTGGAAATTAAAGTTTCAAAATAATTCATATGTTTACCCGGTTTAGAGAACGAACATAATAAATAAATAATAAATAAACGTAGTTGCTAGTCGCGGCTTTTGGACGTGACTATGGCCTTAATCTCTATCCTCAGGAGAGACCCATTAATAACGGTGACGGTCAAAATTGATTGATAAATAGTAGTTAAATCATGTAAGTTTTGTTTGTCTTTGCCGCCTAGCAGCAGCATGTGTACTATTTAACAACATAAAATACTGTACAATGATAAAAGAAGCAAAAAAATACCATGAACCTAATAATAATAATAATTTTCATAATGTGTTCACCAAAGCCTGTCGTATTGCGTAACAAAAAAAAATACAGGTCAACCTGTAGGAGAGCTCAGTGCGAATCTGATTAGAATATTCCCAAAATAGATTACATAAACAACAGATAGTTACTGTGTCGTATAGATCGACCTTGAGCAGTTCAGTAACAGAGCTGGCGAATTGCCAACGCCTTGTTAACTTATATATGCAGTCACATACTCTATGAATCTTGTACGAATTAATGTCATTCGCTTGCGAATAGTTCTATAACTTTATTATGTATAGTTTGGGCCTCATTACCTCTGTATCTCAGTGTCGGGATCCCTTGTATTTATACATATAACCCTAGCGTTATATTATACCATAATGCGACATTGCCAATTAGTGGAGTTGCAGTTTAAGGGCCAAGTGGTCTGATCGATATCGTAGGTCGTTGAGGGCGGCCCCTATGAGGTTTTTTGCTTATTCGTTTTTGGGAGAAAAGTAACGTTTTCTAATAAATGTGCAAGAAATGGAAAACAAATAGATAAATCAATAGTTTTTAAATTAGTGACGAAAAAACAAAGTAAGAATCAGAAAATATAAGGACATAAGAGGCAGGTGCATTTACCGCTAACATCGCCGTGATATAATTCACCACGCTACTCAATGTTTATCTATAAGATTTGCCTCGTTTCCGCCGTAACGGCAGCGGGTTTTGATGATCCCTTAGGTTTTCTATATTGGAATCGGAAATAGACTCACTTACTGATGTCACACAATATTTACTGTAAATATATGATATATGAGTATATTATAAGAGAAAGCATTGGAGATATATTATTTCTTATCTATTCCAGTTAATTGCTCTATGTATTCTCTTTTTCGACACATTGTTTGACTGTATGATATCACTTTATATTGTTGCACATAAAAAACGGATACAAAGTTCCTTACATATAAAAAGACTTTACATTTATTAAAACGCGTTCGTACATTTTGATACGCTTGCAATGAAAGTAACCAACACCAGGGTTGGTTCTCGAATCGATGGCCATACGACAATTCTTTAAGTACATTTTCTTGCTTCGGAGATCATGATAAATTGTCAGCCTTAGTACATAATGGAAATTAACATTCCTTAAGCCTAGTTAGAGGCTCATTTTTATATAGCTGTATGACAGGAATACAAAGTATAGCATAAGAGTTTAATGAAAGGCGGATCCAGCTTTAGCCCCAGGGGAGGACACATAGTCGTGGTCAAATCATAAGAAGTTATAGTTTAATTTTGATAATAATAGATACAAGTAAAAAGTAGATATTTTATTAATAAATGTAAGTACTGTACTTAAAAATACCTATGTATATTTAAATAACAAAATCAATTTTCCTTCTACATGTTCTCCCGGAATGTGTTATCACTTTATCTACTTCAATGGGTACGTTTGTATGAACGTGGACCCAGCCCAAGGGGGGGTCATGACCCACATAACCCCCCTCTCCCCTGGATCCGCCTTAGAGTTTAATGTAAGTCTTAGACGTGTGTATCTAATCTTAAATTGAAATTTCTACCTCACTCCAGATTTGATCATGTCCAGGTACATTTGCTTGAAATATTTTGTAGCTCACAGTACACGTTACACCATTTAGAATAAAGTTTAACTTCAGGTAAAAATGTTACCCTAATAATCAATTCGCACCCCGGCAGTTTAATGTTGTAATATCAAATCAAGATTATTAATAATGAGTTTTTATGAGATATTTTAACAAAATACTATTCACAAAATAACGCGCGAAATTATACATCACACACCGTAACGGTGAAGATAATTGTGGTAAAGAAATTTCCATACCTTAGAATTCTACATTTTATTTTATAAAATTTAATTTATATAAAAAAAAATTTTTTATAAAATTATATTTGACTGCCTCGTTGGTTGTGTTGGTTGCAAGTGCGACTGCCGATCGGGAGGTCCCGGGTTCGATTCCCCAGGTCGAACACTACAAAATTTTCTAATGTAGATTTTCTAGTAGTGGTTCGGAGTCTGGAGATGTGCCCAATGCATGGCAATAGGCTCACCACCTATTCCATAGTGGGACGTCAACGTAACCGGTGAAACGTGGGAGTGTTCAGCATTCCTATGCCTACCTCTTCGGGGATTACAGGCGCGAATTTACGTTTGTTATACAAAAATATATCTATATAAGTAACTATTAATATGTATGTATGTGTTCATATAGCGTCTAGTTGCCACAACATAAGCTCTGCCTAGTTTGGAATCAGATGTTCGGATATGGAACTCTTATAAGACACTTATTTATATGTACATTTAATAAAAAAAAAATTACTTAAATTCATTTACTTACTAATGCTGTTAACGAACAGCGGATTTAAAGCTAATTGATACTTTCTAGAAATCAACCCGAATGATGAGAGGTAGTTACATATGACTATAGTTAAATATATTAGACATATGTCTACTCTTAACAGTGTTGAGCAACAGTAACTAAACGGCGTGGTCCTTAGCGGCGGATCGTTCTCATTCAGCGCAGGCGTCGGGTACATGGCTCACTTTCATTAAATCGACATGACTCCACTAAACTCACTTTGCTATTAATCTAATAGCTCAGCAAATGGCGACCGTTCCGTGCTCGATGGGACGCGCTTGTACGAAAACTATTCCGGTAGGTATTATTAAAGATTAAACGAAGCATGAGGAAATATTCAAGTGTGTGAAGAGAATAATGAACGTGGACGAGTCACGCCAGTTTGGTAATAATAGAGATATTTACTCGTAACACTCGATTCTCTACCTACCGTGTAAGGGACTTAGCGTGAGGGTAACATAACATGTAATAATTACAAGTTTTAGTTTCACTTGTGTATGACATTGGATTCGTTCAAGTAGTTTTTAGTTTTAGTGTGATTTCTCTTTAAATAATTCCATAGTTTACCATATACTAAATTTTTCTTTAAATTGCGAGGCTAAAAAAATAATTTCAACTTGCATCAAACAACGTTTCATCTCTTTTCCATCATCATGATAATATTATATTGTAGGTGGTACGAACACACGAACATATCGCCCTGAGAAATGCGCTGCGCTCATTATCGCCAGGCAACCATAATTAAAACGATATGTCTCCCAATGTGAATAAATCGGTTCTAAGTTACACGTAACCCAAAGGAGACCTCAGCAGGAGTAGCGACGTATCTGACCAACTCCGAATGGTAACTTAACATGCTATCAATTACACCAACTTATTATTAATATCTACTCCAAAAAAGTAGTAGCACTACATATATATGTATATATACTATAATATATGTATATATGATATATATTGTCTGGGCGCAAAAAAGAAAAACGTATAATCCCAATCCTACCGTTAGTCACCAGTTGTCATTTAACTGCTTCTTCGCACAAAAAACATATATACATATGTATAATATACCTACCTAGCTATCAGAAACACATCTATCTATTGCTAGCCGGAAAAAAACTACAAGTGGCGCGCAGTTGCCGACAAGCGTAGAATATCGGATGAGCGAAGGGTGAAGTTTCACTTATTAGATCGCCGGCGAGGACGGGCGCGAGAGCGACAAAAACCGCCAGCGACATATTGCGGGCCGACCCGCGCGCGCCATGTCACGCGCGCCATGTCGCGCTGCAAACTTGCAACGGAAAGTTCTACAGGGATCGCATAACGTTTTCTTTTTCGCAAAAATAAAATAAAATCTTAGAAATAATGAAGATGACCGGCCCGTTTTGGTGCAGTGGTTAGTGAATCCGACTGTTGCGCCGGGGGTCGTGGGTTCGATTCC
>DWFO01000912.1:0-17685 GCA_018246595.1 Mimoniades nurscia nurscia
CACCTATTCCATCGTGGGACTTAAAAGTAACTGGTGAAACGTGGAAGTGTTCTACATTCCTCTGCCTACCTCTTCGGCGATTACAGGCGTAATGTTACTCTTTGTTACATTTGATTTTTCTTTAAATAAATTGCCAGTAAAACATAAATATCAATGAATGTAGAGTGAGTAGTAAATTAGAATCGAAACTTTTTACACCAAAAAAAGTATACTACAATTACAGAAGTACGAGTGTGAAATCAGATCATTGTGTAAATTTCTTACGATTTTCTAACAATGTAATATAATTTATAGATTTCTTTTTTGGGACCGCCACAATTATTATGAAATGTCCCAGTATGAACAACGAATTCATAAAACTAGCCAATAAAGAAATAACCTAGACAAAATTTAATAGTAGCCTGTTTTCAATAATTTACTAAATAATTATCACCCATCATCAATTTGTTTTTCGTTCCATTTTTAAACATGATCCTCTCACGGAATGAGAGGCCATAGTCTGCCAAGCTATGCTACCCAAACACGGTTTGTCGAACAATATATAGATACGCCTTAGAGAATATTATGGAGAACTTAAAGACGTGTAAATTGTTCATTATTTTCCTTCACCGTTACTGTAAATGAAATTAAATGTAACAATATTTAATTTAATTGTTTCAACTGCGAATAGTTGCTGACAGAATTCAAAGAGTGTACATAATGAGAAATTTAATATTAGAATGGTCTACATAAGAAAAAATACATACATTTAAAACTATGTAATTATTAGTTTCATACAAAACTTTCGCTTTTTTCATACATTTAGCGTATAGTCACGAAACGCGCTGAATATACGAACAACTCTGTCTATAAAACAAACTCGAATTATTGAAATAGAAATGTAGCCATAACTTTCCTAACGTTTATTCGCTGAAATGAATAACTTCCTCAGCTCCGGGGTATTTGACGTACCTGTTTCACAAAGATAGAGAACCTAATATGGAACGAACTTGTGAAAATAATAATGAAGATTCTTAATTTCGCCTCAGAAATGGCGCTATGGTACTTAGTATAAGTGTCCCTCCAGGTCCTCTCCCGGAAGTAATTTCTGGAACCCTCTGTAACTCTAGATAACAGAGAAGTCCAGACAAATGTCAATGAATTGTGTATAATTTGTAAACAAAAACTATTTCGTCCTCTATTTATGAATAGATCGGATGTAGCTTACCGCTTACTCGTTCGCGATGAAACAAATCGATTATCCATAAAAATTATGGGGAAGTTTTTGGGAACTGGCTTATTTCCAAAGGGAGGGTCACCGCCAGTACCTGCGCTCATAAATCGATCTTTTTGACAAGTGTACTGTACAGACGCTGAAGAGAAAAGTTCCACCTTTAAATTAAAAGAAATAACTTTAAATATTTTTTTCTACAAATCGTACCGACTACCCACGGATCTGGCACGTCTGTCTTCCTGGCGTCATATAAATAGTAGCTCAATAGTAAAAAATGAAATATTTTACAATGTTTGTTTCTAAAATTTTAAAGACCTTGAGCAGATCTTATATAGTTAATATTGCCCTCTGGCGGAAGATGTTTTTAAATTATCTATCCACTTGTATCTACATATATAGGATACTGATGGTGGGTGTCTCCAAGAGTTACCCATGTTGACCACATACGTCAGATATTGTCTGATTGGGGTGGGCCAAGTCCTCAAACACGAAGTGCGGAGATGAAAACAGTAATGAATGTTCAAAAAGTACGCCCACCTTGTATTTTTTTTTTCGTCTTCTGTCCATAGACTGCTTCGTTGTACGTGTTGGTTGCCAGAGCAACTGCAGGTCGAGCGGACCTGGGCTTAAACTCGGGTCGAGCTATATGGAAATTTTCTAACTTAGATTTTCAAGTAGCGGCTCGGAATCTGGATGCCGATGTATGGCAATAGGCTCACCATCTATTCCATAGCGAGACGGAGACGTAAGTAGTGGAATATGAGAATGTACTAGACTCCTCTGCCTACTTATTCGGGGAGTACTACAATTACTGCGGGGGGATTCGGAGATCCTAATGTTACGTTTTTATTTCTTTCCATCTATCGGTGTTTTATTATCTTCGGTTACACAGGTTGACTAATCTAGAATTATATACACGTCTCTCGATAAAATCACACGTATCTCTGTGATACCAAACTAGAATAAAATTTCGCACTCACAAAGCTACTGTTAAGTTTTATATGTAACTTAAGATATTACCTACATAAAATATTATCTATAAGATATCACAGGTGTATCTAGCTTAAAGGAGGCCCTGGCCACTTATATTGTAATGAACCTAAACTGAAAAGCAATAAAGTATTTCTATATACATAAGAACTTAACGATATGTACATAGGCATTGCGTAAAATGCTTTCAGCCAATTTTATCATGCTACTGTTGGACTAGATCTTTTACCGAAACGACAAAAATTAGGCTGTACGTGTAACCTAACCACATTGGCTAAACGAAGGTTTTCAGAATTCACACGCACTGTCGAGCTTTCTAAGATGTGTAGATTTCATCACGATGTTTTCTTTCACTGCAGGTTAAACATAAGATATGAACCCAGAGAGGGGGAGGTGGGGGCAAGCTGAAATCCAAGTCTTTAACGTATCTTCAATAAGATTCTTCTACCATCTCTCTGCCCTTGAACCAGCACTGTAGACGGTCGCCTTGGCCCTTCTCATTGTCAGGAGATACTCGTATCCAAAAGCGAAGTGATGTGAAGGTTAATTATTAAAATAATATAAACCATTTTATCTCCCTCATAATTAGCTTTTCATTCATAACGGTTGATTTAAACTGATAGATCATATATCGAAGACATTAAACGAGCTGAATCCAGAACTTGTTAATACAGAGTTTATTTAAATTACAATAACGACACCTTCCTATATACTTTTCTCCAAACAACTAATAGTTATAGTACAAGTTGAAAGCATAAGTATTACAGTTGAAGTGAAAAAAAAAATCTTGAACATAATTTGCAAGGAAGTAAAGTAACTCTATTCTACAAAATTTTCAAGTCAAAAAATTCCGAGGGCCACTTTGTAAGTTAGGAATTCGTTAAGTTTTTGTATTACACGTCTGCCTCTCTCGTTTCAAACGGGTAAGTACTGGGTAGAGTTGCTTAATAGTTTTAACTGTTGTAATGGTTTTTGACAGAACACATGAACACAGTGTGAACGAGTTACAATCCATAAACGTCGTAAATTGGTATCATATACTATTATTTAAAAAATATAATGGTAAAATAAAACAGTGTAAACAACATCGGAAGGCGCACTGTGCAGATATCTACAATCCCGCATGTAGCAAGCGTGGCCGTCAATGGCGTTAGTCGTATTCTTTATGGGGATTCTAACATTTCTAACAGTGGAATAATAATTTTATTATTATTATTAATATACTATGCTTTTCCGTGACCATATTCTGCTTACCTTATACTATTTAGTTTAACCATAGGAACCCAAAATACACTGCAATTATACATTAATTATTGCATTATAGGCAAAAATAAATAAATTATTTTTATCATCATGTCATCCCATGCACAAATTTAATAAACAATCTAAGGCGCGTTAATAATCCTCTTGAATGTAAATGTATACAGCGCTATCTATACACGAATAGCGTAAACAATGATATCAAGTATAATACAATTCTGCAATGTTAGTCTTTAGTTCACCTCATAGATGCCACTACTGTCTTACAGTAATCAAATAAGTTTATTAAATAATTTGTACATAGCGTTACTTTTAGGTTTGTCGTTACGTTAACTTTCTCAGGAACTTCTTGCCAAAATATTTTTTTTATGTCATCACTCCAGTTCCCTTATAGGGTAAGCGGGGAGCTCTGAATGACAAATATCTCTATCCTTACAGACCCACCGAACCTCTTAATTCATTACCTTTACACATGCACGCCGATTACGCAAATTATTACGAAAAAGAAGCCAACGCATATTTAGCATCAATGCACATTTTGGCTGATTTTAAAAGCTTCATAGTATTCTTTCCCTAGTTCCGTGCCGAATCCTTTTGTATAAAACGTTAAAGTGTTTAATAATACCTACACGGGAAACTTTTAATAAATTAAGAATAAAAATTAACTGTCTGAATAAAATAAAATAAAATTTTAAATGCTTTTAATACTACTTCAAGTTTTATTTTACCTACTTATATCCATATTTGAAGTCTCATTTTAGAAATAACAAATCCCAAGTAACATATGTACTTACTTTGAAAAAATATAGATACCTACCTACATTTTTTGGAAAAATTTACCTACTCTTTGCCTTTGATTCTCTCATAAACTTGAACTCTCAGAAACTCCCTATGACTTTATTATAATTATATTCCACTTCCGTTAATCCGTTCTATCTGTTCGACCAGCTTAATCTGACTACGTATGTGTCTCCGACAGGTCGACTTCATTCAATTATATTTACCACCGCTTCAATTGTTAAATAAACACTCGGCAAGGAGAACCGAATATCTATCAATTTCTAACCAGAGCTTGACCTTACTCTTATAGTCACTACATATTCGCATTCACCATTACTCCAACGGTTTGTCCTTTTAGGACACTATTGTTTTCATGTTAAAATGATAGTGCCAATACAATAATGTTGTTGACGTTATCATATGAGCTAAATGTAGGATTAAGTGCCATATTACACAATAAAAAAAGATATTTACTTTTAAATGTTTTTATTTACTCTTGATCTTGTTATTTAATGCATTAAAATAAATATTATCATATTTTAAAGTATTAAAAAATAGTACACTGCAGTATAAGTTGACTAGGCTCACAAATATCGAATTACTTCTTACAATACTAATAGCTAAGCATTTGATTTAACTCTTGCTGAAGCTTCACTGGTGACATATAAAATTATATTTCTTTCTTTCTTCATGCACTCAATCTTCAATTTCCATTGCTCTTCAATTGTCGTACACCAGAAAATCCTGGAAAAAAAATGTTACTAATGAATATTATATAGAATAATATTTCTTATGAATCCTACTTTAAGTTACAATAAATAACATGTATGAAAAACGAAGTAAACAGAACTTCTAAGTCTTTGTTAACGTAGGGCACGTAAAACCTTACGTAAAACCTAACGTGTATTAGTAACCACTAATAGGAGAAGAAGATAGGTAGACGAGATATTAGTCCAAACTTGTATAACATTAAAGAAATCAATTTCTAGAAAATATCTATTTTTAGCCATAGCAGATATTACATTTCCTATAACAAATAAGAAATGCATGAAAAAACCTCCTTGAATGATTTTACACGCGTACTCTAAATCCAAGAAGAAGTGGATACAAAAGTGACTTACAATCAAAAAACATGTCCCGATAATAGCAGCCTTGTAGCGTACATCCAGGTCTACTGGGAAGCGGATTACGAAGCTATCTCCGTCCTTCGACGTCCGCGAGATGCCGGTCCACCGTTTGCTGATGGCGCCAATACGCTGTTTCTCAGCCGAGTACAGCTGGAAACAGATAAAATCCATATGTTAATCGGCTTCGGATTGGTACTGTTTCAAAAATGACAAAATTGTCCTGCATAAGTACATACTTATATTATTTAATCGTTTCCTAGTAATTTTAATCCACGCAATAGTCAACCTAAAGAAGAAGAGGTAAAGATGTTATCAATATATGTACCTACATATATATCGTGCCTCCGAAGAATAAGGTTCAAATCAAAACCAAAACTAGGCTTGTATTACTCAATAATACCAAATATCACAAGCATATACTTCGAAATCACACTCTCCCGAAGTGGAAACGGGCCCCTTGACTCTTATTATCGATCGATCAGCCGTATCGTTGATGCTCAGCACTGGTTTGAAGAAGGTGACTTCTTTGCGGACGATAGCGGCCGGCAGCCCGCACACCGATACGTCCATCTTGTCCGACCCCAACGTGTACGGGCGACGCAGTTTGATCACCTGAAATGAATAATTGATAAGATTTACAGAACATTCAAGACCTACGTATAAAAAACTTACATTATCATGTTTAAGATTCGGAGTAAGAAAGAAAGATAAATTTATCTCAGTTTAACATTCCTCGAAATTGTACTTCGGAGCAGGTGACACATAAAAAGTAACGCGGTTCGAAGCAAATGCTGATAAAATGGTACAAATAAATTGCATTAAACACCTTTCGACTGGATTCGTTCGACAAGTGAACCACGCTTAGAGAATAACCTTATTACCAGCTGATAAATATGTATATGATAATTTTATATCTTAACATTCCAGAATAAAACAAAAAAAAGTGCAAAGAACAAATCCGAACGAGTACAAGATTTAAGGGTACTCCTTAAAACTACAGACACTGTTGCCCTCGAACATTAGACTCGAGTAACGCGTCAAGGAATCTTTGCTATCTCAAGGAAACAATATAGTCTACTTGAGAGAAGACCTTGAGTTTCTTTCCGTTAATGGACGAAGCGTGTATCTGATGTTATCGGCAAAAGCTAGCAAAAACAAAATAATGTTGCAAAAACATATCTTTTCACAAAAATTACGTAAATATTGTAAGAAAGTTATGACTATTGTTATTATGACTGTTACATAAATATGTATAAAAAAAGTAGCTAAATAAATTCTCCTAACAATACCTTTTTAGTTCTATCATGAATTTATTAATATTTATATAGACACCAGCCAATTTTAGTAAAATATTGTAACAATAAAGTTCGATAATCTCGCGCCGACCTTACCCCTAAGGGCTCTTTCAGACCAGCGTTTTTTCAGCGCCTCCGAGCTCGTCCTTATACACGCGGACACGCACGCCGTGTGCTCCGCGCGCGTTTTGTACAAGCGTAAGCAAACAGGCCTCTTTCAGATTAGCGAATTCTTAGCGCGTACGACAAAACGAAAGAGCCGTAAAAGAGCTGGGCTGCCTTAACTGAATCAGGTTAGCAACTCGCTACTCATCAACACACTACTACACAATCACAATCACTAACCATTAACAATGAGCTGTGTTAACATTGACATGAACGATTTTCTTTCTGTAAAAATCATACAATAGAACCTATATTTTCCAGTCAGTATATTGATTTTACAAAACAAACAAACCATTGTACACGACGTTCAAGATAAACGTAAAGACCAGAAGGTCAGGATTATTGACCCTCGCATGCACCGCCATTCGAGTTCCCTCATTGGTGTTCAGCGTTCGCTTATGATGTAACATTTTGCGACAGCGTTAGTTTTCTATTATTCCGCTTTAACACTCCTTACACATATATATTATCACGCTTATATCCCACGAGGATATACAGAGACTACATATTTCCATTAATATCCATGAAAGATTTTTTTATGTGAAGAGTATTGCAAAGGAAGTAACCAGCAGTCAATCCAATCTGCACAAACTATTGCAACTATTGTTAGCGTTAATTAGTCATGTTACTATGGAGTCGTCAATAAGATTACTAATTAGTGTTCATCCGTAGTATATTCCTTTGTCGTCTAATGAATTCCCACTTATTTTTTGAGTTTTCACCGTATACAATATTAACGGGTAGCGCTTACAACGGAACTGAGTACAATTGCTACAATCACGTGGTCTATCAAGAATCGACCTTCCGAGGCGTGGCTTAATTTGACGTATCGTAATCTGCACGCACGTGCCACGCAACTGGGAACGTTTTATGAACAAGAGAACGGAGTACGAAAAGCTCGTAGACCAGCCGCGGTAACAGATTACGAACAATCTGTAAATTAAGTAACGTAGGTCGCGACCCGCTGTTTGATTCATCATTATCATTATCAACATCATCACGGTCATCAGCTCATCAGTTCACTGCTGGATATAGGACTCTCCAAAGAGCGCCATTACGCTCTGATAAAAGAAATTATAATTAATGATACTGTCCCACAGAGAACCAGTCCAGCAATAACGAAGAAGCCCAGTAGCAGAGTGTAAAAATAGTTACAGATTTATTACAATTGCCGACGCGCGTCGACTGCCATCCTCAAAGAATATATTAACGGATAAATTACTCATATATTGGAGTACAACGAGCTGAAGTGTTCGCGATGATAAATGATGTATACACTTGAAAAGAGTAATGTTTATGGGAAACCGCGGCAAATATGTCAACGCGTAGCGCATGGAAACCTCCATATTAACGTCGCCTTACTAGCCTGTGGTAACAAAATCTGTGGCGATCATGCGCTATTTGATTCCTTTTTTAAAAAGTTACTGACTTTTTCTTCCATTCTAATAATAATCTGTTGAATTTTACAGCCAGAACACTGTTTCAAATTTTTTTTTATTTTTTTTTTGTATTGCAGTATGACTGGTATAATTGCAAGTATTCATAAGGTCACTACAGTTTATATCCACAGCTGCACATTGCTTCCATTGTTTAAACTTGGTCCTTTGTTACAGAAGATCAGACCTAATTGAGATCAGTCTCAAACGACATAACATACGCTGGCCGTTTGTGAATAATAATGTATGCACACACTAAATATAGATGAAAACAACGTTCATTAAACTTTATTATATACTGTTAAAAACAAAATGAAGTTAATATAAAAATAAAATAGAAATATAAACGTGTAATACACTGCTATATACTTTCTGAATTATTCGCAATGAAATCTTACTTCTCTGTCCTGAGTGTCAAATAAATCGATTTCGAAAGCTCTGCTCTTCCCGACTAGCATCCGGTTGACGATCCCGGAGTCCTCCTTCGCATACAGAATGACAGATCCGTCGGGCGCTATCACTACATACTTGTTGTTCGTGAACACTGGCGTCTTCTCTCTGATCAACACCCGGTCCAGTGGTATCAGCTGGTTAATGCCTGATAACATAAATAGAGTTAAATATAGTAACATAAATAAGATTAAAAAAAAATATAATTGTTATCTGACTATAATAAAGGTCACACTAAAGGGTACAAAAAAATGGTACATAAAAGTGTACCTACAATAAAGGATATATTAAAGGTTACATTATAGGATACGAAAAAGGATACAAAAAAGGGTACAATAAAGGGTACAATAAAGGATACAATAAAGGATACAATAAAAGATACAATAAAGGATACAATAAAGGATACAATAAAGGGTACAATAAAGGTACGATAAATATTATAAGTAACCTTCTTGTTATTATTTTGGTCATTAAAAAATTGACCAAGCTTTTTCCATTTATTAACAATACAGATTTGCTTACATAAATTTTACACAAGCCGATACTTGAACTCACACTAAAGAAAATGCTGAATACAATTTACAGTCTCGTATATTTTTTACAAGTTGTTCGACTTTAAAATATCTATTGAGCTACACAGAAAACAGTCGCCAAATCTAACACATAAGAAACATGAGTCCTTAAATATTATAACGTAGTTCTAATAAAACCCTATCTGTACTCATATATCTTAAGAATATAAAGAATATAATATCTGGAAATTCTTTCAATTTGTAATAATTACATGTGTCGTTAATGCAAAAGGAATTATTTAAGACTGAACCCCCCGCTGTGAGAACGTCGAAATCTTCCAGTCCAGTAACCAAGAATGTCTTTAATATCCATTACAGTTGTCTTCGTGTTGTTCAATTTAGGATTTTATTTCCAGCCGATTTACGGGAACCGTTTCGTGTTGTTTTTCCGAGACATGCTTGTACTCTAAGAATCTACTACTGATTTTTTTTCTACGTAAAAAATTCAAACAACAGTTTAAAAACCCTATAGAACTTATTTACCATGTGGTTCATATTGATAACATGTTTAAGGAGAATTATACAAATCAATGGACCACCCATAACATATTTTATTCTTTTAATCAAATATTTCGATATGCTTTAAAAGGTTTAGGCGACAATCAGTTGATTAGCTGCAACGAATAAAAAGTATCTGCGCGTAAAAATTAATACGTTTATAATGGTACACCCATTCATGATTCACCCATTCATAATTCCTACGCTAGACATGCGACTCGAGGATCGCAGAACACCGCTTCTCGCACCACCTGCGCAGCTGCCCATAGGCGGCCAGGGTACCTGCGACTAGGCCATATACCCAGCACAAATCCAGATCTTGAGCCATTGCTAAAGATTTTAAGTAAAAATTCTAAGTTAGTAAAATCGGTAGAGGGTAAGGTCGGTAGAAATAGCACCCGGCTCGGGATTTGTACCCTGGACTTCTTGATCAGCATTCCCACAGCTTACAATCTTCTAAGTACACTATGTAAGAATACAACGCTAATACGTCTATAGTACTATTTGACATAGAAATGACAATTTTTCTGTCAAATTAATATAATGGAACGTTCGGAAAGAATATAGGTACCTACATAACGCCCGCCTTTGTGAGTGAACTCACATATTTGTGGATAGTCAAACGGAAACCCAATACGTGGGAGTGGCTTTGTTATCTATCAGTTTATTGCTTACGAGCGTATTCGAATTTAAGCAAACCCTTTTTCCAATTTCTGCCTTTTTCCCACATTGTTTATACATGAGTGACTGTTGGATACTAATTTATATTTTCAGTTTATGCCAAAATGCTCACCATCTATTCCGTGATTGGAAGTTAGCGAAACTGATGAAATATGAGAGTGTATTACACCGTTCTGCCTACCTCTTCGGAGATTACATCACTGTTCATCAAAATTTCTTAGCGTTTTATTATTACAGAAATCATATTCTCTTTAAATAATCATGATTTTCGAAGTCTAATAACATATTTATATGAGTTTTCCATTTGTTTATTTGTCAAAATTACATAATTTCATATCAATGTCGATGTGTATAAAATATACATATTCCTTATATGACTGTAATATCACGCCTGTACTCCCTGTACAGATAGGTAGAGGAGTGTAGTACCTACACTGACATACTCCTAATATTTAATTTAATATGCACGTATGTGTAATTGCTGGTTTTGCTGGTTTTAGCAATTTCAAAATGAAATAATTGTTTAATTACTTTTTCAAACCACTACCAAATACATACATTTAAATAAACCACATCCCGCATTATTAACGATCAGTTTGCAACGACTCAAATGTAAAATCGTTTGCATTAACACACTTAACACCAAAGAACACATAAGTCACCAATTAAATTCTAGTACATAATTAAAAGTAAAGTTAAACCCATGTCGATAATTGAACCCACATATAAAATTCCCGCCACAATTAAGTACATCATTAATGTCACTACGTGAGTTCTTTTTCTAACACATTTACTAGAACTGCTGTAGCGTGTAAATCGTTTACAAGTTACGACTACTCTTCCCCAAACAAACATGGAGCATCCACCTGTCTGGATTTAGGGTTTACGAGCAACCAGGTATGCCAAACCCGAGTTTTTAAACTGTTTTAAATATTTACGCATATAAATAATTGTACGAACGTGGAATGAAAAATCCACTGGCCGTGTCTGTGTTACTTTATTACTCTATATTAAGGTACTTACACATTGGTCAGGTTTTAATATTCGTAATGATTATAAAGATTGGTGCAATTTTATACCATTATTTTTCAATGAACGTTTGCAATTCATGTTAATATATATATAACAATTTTTCAAAATGAGAACGCCATGTATCTTACTGGAACACAGCAATTGGTAATAAAATTTTATTACCATAAGTATTATTCAATTTTATTACCATAAGTAAAGCGACATACTAAACGTAGAAATGGTCCATGATTCTTAGTAATTAAATTATGTATAGGTACATATTTTGCTAATGTAATGTTAAAATATTATACAAATTTACAAACATTCAGTTTTTTCCTAAATTATCTTGTTATCTTTCAGGTATAAACACTTCTTTCCTACAAAATTTGAATTGTGAATTTTAAAATGATGTATTAAAATCATAAATATTGAATTCATATTTGTTCAGATGCTACTTTAATGAATATTTTTGCATTAAAACGTTATATTGCCGCAATTCAGAGAAGAAAAGATAGTCAAAGTCGTGCTATAGTTTTATTAGGTTTTATTATTTAAAATGGCGGAAAAATTAAACGCATAAATTACTAATTTAATTTCAAGTAAGCCGAATAAGTTATTTTAATCCGTTCTCTGCGATTCTGAGCTCGAAACCAAAACTTTTACACCTAAAATGACTTGTAATATTCCGAAGGATATAACCACACTTACTACGCATTAAACAACTTTATTATACAGTTGTATTTTTTTTTGTATGTTATAGATAAGTTATTTATTAATAACATAACCATCCTCCATTTAACCATTTCATATTCAATTAAACACGAGATGGCAGACTTAATCCGCCTTAAAGCACATTGTTAATAAAGTTGCGATGAACTCTAACGTGTGGAGGCTTTCACATTATGATTTAATTCAGCAACGAGCGTTTTTTAATTTTAAAGTGCACAGTTCTTATCAAGAGCGCACGCTAACAATGTAACTTTTGATAAACATGACGATGCTACCAAAAAAACGACGTTGTGTTTCCATGACGTCAATTAATAGAAAACAATATTAATCGACATCAATAGATTGTTCTACGCACATGCAAACGGTTAACCTAATTACCGAATCTGTTATAGAACAGCGACGGTTCGACTTTTTAAATATATGCGCACAGTTTTAAGTGTGTGGTTACATAATTATTAAAACATAATTTTGTGCAATATGTACATTCCAATGTCGTTCGATGTATAGAATACATTTTTGTGGATGTGGTTGAACATGTTTTATCTATGTTGATGAACAAAATAAATTTTCGTCGATTTTCATGGACCAGATAAATTTTTGTGGTTGTTAATAACGGGCTAAGTGATTATTTTACCGATATGGATGGACAAAGTAAGTTTTTGTCGATGTCTATGGACAAACTAATTTGATGTCGATCTTTTTGAAACATAAAAACAATATTTATTTAATTAAATTTACTTTTTAATATCTCACTTAGTACTTACCTAATGGAGATTCTGAAGGTTTCATTCTTGATTCTTGATTTTAAATTTGTTTTCACAAGAACGTTGAGCTTTCTCCCATTGATTTCATTTACCGACTTTGGTACCTGTTATAAAAAAAACATTTAACACTTATTGAAAAACGCAATTTCAGAAGAATCGTTAGCACGACTGCCCATCCTAGGTTCAAATCACTGGTCGGGTACTATTGGATTTTTCTAACTTAGATTTTCTAGTAATGACTCGGAGTCTGTATATGAGCCCGGTATATGGCAATAGGCTATTCCATAGTGGGACGTAAACTTAACTGGTGAAATATGGGAGTGTTCTACACTCTTCTGCCTACCAGTTCGGAGATTACGGGCGTGATGTTACTTTTAATTAATTAACTAACCCAGGACCTCCCATTCGGCAGTCGAACTTGCAACCAACACAACCAACGAGGCAGCCTGGAAATTAATTAACACGAAACTAAAAACGTTTTAACATGTTGTAATACAGTATTGTTCTCAAAAATTCAAGACGCTTAACTTATTTTATGTTACGAAGCGTGAGAGGGAAGGATTCTGTAACTGGCTAATAGCAATAAACTTATGACTTACTAATTATAATGGGGATCAGGAAGAAAGAAAAACAAGTTCCATTCAATTTCTAACTTGTTTCTTACTGAAAATTAATTATTGAAACGTGAGCGTGATGGATGTTGAATATGCATAGGTATTACCTACGTTTGTAAGGATACTTGTCATTCTGTGCTCCCTGCCTAACCCGTAAGGTAACTGGAGCGTTAATATAAAGAAAAATCAGTATAAAATTAGTCAAAAATCTCATTATTAGTGGTGCTACCAATGTATTTATACTATTTAATAGACAATTACTTTGTTACTGTAGTAAAATATTTGACACTTGATGCACACTGCCTACCCCTTATTTGACCTGGCGTGTCAATATACAATGAGAACTGAATCAGTCCAAAATATAACAAGACAAGTTACCAGAAAGTGTTAGAAGTTGGTAGAATGTTCTCGAACGCGGCTTCTAGCAACTTCTGTTCTTTCGCTATTTGCGCACTTGGCGCTGTGTGTTCTGTGTGACGTGGACTCGGGGGTGATTTAGTGCGTAAATATTTGCAGTTCAAATGACTAATTACGCCAACCTTCTCTCATGTACACGGTCAGTAACCGTGCGTGACTTTGACTGACCCCGAATTAGGTGAAAACGCAAAGTGTAATTTTGTTTTTAGTCAATATCATTTGCGTTTTTGAATCATTGATAGGTAAAATTAAGTAGTAGTAGTTAAGTAGTAGTAAATTAAAAAAATGTAACTCCGTTCAACTCATCTCAGATATTTTTTACAGCCAATATGCCTTAAACGAATGCCTAACCACAGAGCTTTAAGGTTAGTTAACCACTTAGTTAAACCACTAGCCTTAGTTTTATGAATTATATATTTGTATGGGAAACAAAATCTGAAACATCGGATGCAAAAATATACTTTACGAAATGTTTTTGTAAACAATGTTATTCGTTTCAATGTTTGTAACTAAAATATATAAATTGTTATGTGGGTTAATAAAGCAAGAGTATGCGAGGTATAATTGATCACCTTAGACGGAATTCTTATAAAATTCGCTGTTTCATAAATCTTTAATAACTTTATATTTAAATTAGAATATCGCAATATTATTTACAACAAAACCTATTTTCTAACAATAGGACTTAAAAATTAGAGCAGTTAACTGAAATCCTTTCAGTAGTATCTCCGTGATGATCACACAATGGCAGCCCTCTATAATTTTATTTATATTACATTTATTTTTAAAACATATGTTATGTACTTAGATTATTTAAAAAAATCAAATCATCATAATTTAATCGATATTGCTTCACCACTTCCAAAGTACCGTACTTATTATTAAAATTAACTATTCAACAATCATCGCATCTTTCGAATCCGTTCGCGGTCGTACACGCGGCTAAAATCATAAATGTGTCCATTAATACAAAATGTGTTATCAAAACGAACTAAACTCGTTAAACATATTACACACACATTTTTACATGCTGCTATCAAAGTAATCAACGTTAGTTTTGATAGAGATTTTAACGGAGTATAAATATGATGTTAGTGATATTTCAACGTGTTTTAATTATTTTCATTCCTACTCAAATATAGGACTGGCTCTTTGGTTCAGCGGTGAGTGAATCTGTCTGCTGAACGAGAGTTAGTGGGTACAAATCGCACAATTGTGTATTGTCTCTGGATCCACTTGCGAATTAAAAAATAGATACAAGTTTATGATATACATACAAATATGTACATAGTATATCTGCAGTTTGTTTAACAAACGTAGGATTTGCTTAGTTTACGATAAAATGGTTGTCTGTGGGAATATGAAAAAAAAAATGTTAATATATAAACCTCTTCCTGGTATTCGGTCGATTTTCCAGCTAATATTTTATGTCGTTATTATGGTAACGTAATAATGATATTAATATGTTGTAAGATAAATAATATTATTCCAGCAGGTTATTTAAGTTTTTTTATTGTAATAGTAAGAGTATAACAAAAGAAATGGCGTTGAAGTTAACTCGGATTACAAAATTGCAACAAAAGAAATATCGTGTTCTCCTGTTCGGCAATTGACAATATTTTTTATGAATGTATAAATACCGACTGTTGTTTATACAATGTTAAATTAAATTATATACAGATATAGATACCACACAGAACTACAATTCTTGATTTTTTTTAACGTAACATCACGCCTATAATCCTCGAAGAGGTAGGCAGAGGAATGTAAAACACTCCCACGTTTCACCAGTTACGAGTACGTTTCCGTCCCACTAGGTAATAGATGCTGAGTATATTGCCATACACCGGCCACATATCCAGACTCCGAGGCACTACTAGAAACTCTAAATAAATAAAAATTGTAGTGCCCGACCGGGAATCGAACCAGGGAATCGACCTGTTTTTTTTTTATATACTATTAATTATTATTGTCACTTTCATATAACGTATGTTAGATTTAAAATGTCATAATTACTATTATATTAAAAGGAATCTCTTTTCGTAGCGTTTTTTTCATAGAACATATTTGTTTCATTATATTACATGTAAAATGTTACATCAGAATCCTCATATTAACAATTAGATAAAATCAAGTCCTGCTTGGCAATTAATTCCAAAAGTAAATGTAAAATGCGAAGTTAAATGTAAGAGGAAGTTTGATGTAAAAGGAAACACATTTTTGTGGTTTTTCTCATAATAATCAATGTAACACAATTAATTACCTACAATATTTCTCCGTAAACACACACAATCAAAAGATATGTCTGATCACTTTTAACACTATACGTCAATAGTCTATGGTCAATGAAAACCGCGGGAAAAGCGCGACCGCCTCTCGAGAGCAGCGTCTGAAACCGACTGAAGGGTGAAACAAAACTGAAACTAAAAACTGAAGGCAATATGGTTATACGACTTAACTTTCACTAATGTAATACGGATTGAATAATAGAGTACAGTGACGGGTAACTTTTTTTTATCCTTAATAAATGCGTTGGAAATAAAAAGGAAATTCATGGACGGTATAGGATATATTAATTATTATTTAAGGAGATTTCGCTTTTACGCCTTTCTTGAAGAGCCGCATGTCATAGTGCGTAATCTCACGACCTATATATTTATTTGAATACATTATCCTTTAGTGAATTACAGAAAACTATCTACCAAATATATCAATCGAATGAGCTATAACGCAAAAGGTCAAATTTTGTAGCACAGTTTGAAGAATTTTTTAGTAGGAGGTCTGAAATTGGTTATGATACCCTGAAACTCAGGCGCGTCTGAGTTCACATATGACACACACCTATTGTGTCGCAGTCGTATGGGTGCCGTAATTAAATGTGTAGACATACATATTGAAGAGCAATTCATTAATTTTATAACGTAGTTTTTGTAATAGTAATGAATATGATCTGAAATATTATTGCAAATGAATGTATAAAAAAGTGTATGGCATAAAACCGCTACTTGCTTGTAATAAATTAATTTCACATCATACAATTCATAATCAATCTTGCGTTAGAAGCTCTAATCTTATCTTTGGTTCAGTTGAATGTACACAGTCTAAACTTGGAACAGCTATTAAGTAATAGAGTAATTGTTCTAAATCCGGACTCTGGCGCCTCTCAATAAATTACGCCGCTCATTTAACAACCCCTGTTCAAACTGCGAGGGTTGTTCAACTAAACATAATAAACTAGGTATATCAAGTGCTTCTTCTCACTTTCTCTGGTAGTTCCACGTTCAACAATCTTCGCTTGACACATTTACGTGTAATATTGGAAAGTAATGAGAATGACTTCTGTTAATTACTCACCACGTGTCATCGGCCTGTCTCAATCCATTGCCGGACGTGAAGAGTTCTTACGCGTAAACCCCACACTGGGCTAGTGGGATGCCAATCGTTCATAAGTAATCCTTTCTTTTCTAAACTGTAAAGTTGACATATTTTGTTTAAGAGTAGTTACTACTTGCCCACTTTTTCTTACCATTTACATGTATATTCTGATTTTAAAAAAAGAATTTTTTTCTTGCCAGGTACATGTAATATACAGTTAAATAGTTAAACTTCAAATTCAAATATCATTTATTCAAAATTGGTTGATTACAACACTTTTTGTACGTCAAGATGAAACTACCACCGCT
>DWFO01000913.1:0-17684 GCA_018246595.1 Mimoniades nurscia nurscia
AGGTGGTGAGCCTATTGCCATATACCGGGCACTTATCCAGACTTCGAGCCACTACTAGAAAATCTAAATTAGAAATTTTCTACTTTATTTTCTACTATAAAAATACAATAGATTCGGTTTGAAAATTAGTAACCCATTCCATCCAGTTTTTAAAAATAAAAGTCCCAAAATAATTGTAATATACTGAACGTAACTTAATGCCGTTTATATTCTACATATGAATACAGAATATTTAATAAAATCCAAAGTTTAAAAGCTCACATTTCAATGTGAGCGGTAATAAAACGCGCGCAGCTGGGCGCCCGAGTGGGAATATTCCGAATGCCCGGAGATATTACTGACTTTTTAATCTGCGCCAAATACTTATAGGGATTCGAGGGAGCCACGCGACGGTCCATATACATATTATAAAATAACGCTACTGAACGTTTGTAGTTGCATACTTCTTATAATATTCTTTCAATAAATAATGGACAGAACAGTATTTATTTTTATGAGCAAAACTGTATTTAAAATCATTTTGAGCGCTCCTCATCAGTTGATCCATGTGCCTCTTGGGCTAACGCTTTCCTAGGATCCGGGATTTCTGGTTTAAATGTATGAAACCTTATAATCAATTGAAATTATTACTATTGAAAATATGTCTGTATAGAAGGGTTGATGACGGTTAATGCTTAGAATACTGACGAACACTATAGAAATGGATATCAGCCTTTACAAATATTCACGTAATAATTTTAAATGGAATTTCTTGGAAACTGTTAAAGAGCAAATATCAAACGAATAGGCTGCGTTATTCCAATTGTAGAACGTACGAATTAATTTTGAAACAGTCAACAGGCTCGGGTTGAAGGTCTTAAAAAATCAGGCGTTTATAGAATAATAATGAAATATTATGTCTGTACTCCTCGAATAGGCAGGCACGGGTTGTAGTCCAGGCCCATGTTTCACCAGTAACGTTTGCGTCCCACTAATGTACCTTTGGTGAGTCTATTGCCAAGAATCGAACACAAATCCAGAGTCTGAGGCACTACTGGAATTTTTTACTTGAAAATCTAAGTTAGAAAAATCCAATATACTCGACCCGGAATTTGAAGCCAGGAACTCCCGATTAGTACTCGCACCACTCGACCAACGAGGCAGTACTGCAATAATATATTATGTAATAACATGTTGTAAGGCACAAATCGTCTATACAAAAATCCTCATTTTGTACACCACGTTTTATACACAACGTTTTGGTTTTCATAATAGAGTATATACAGCTCATGTATACTACACTTATCTGCCTACATTATATGTACATTATATTATTATGTACATTATATTATTATGTACATTATATTATTATTATTATGTATATTATATGTATAACTTCATTCACATTTTTTATACAACAGACAATTGTAGATTTATTTTTAAAATCATTACAAGATTTTAATAATGCGAGGGGCCTAGCAAAGATCACACTTCTAACACAATTTACTGAATTTTGGTGTTCGAACGCTTTTCAAGTTTTAGTTGGCAGTATATAGGTATATATTAAAACCTAACAGCCTTATTGTGATTATATTTCCAACTCCAATGAGTATTTTCTTTTATTTGTAATAAAATATAATGAATGTAAAATAATATTTGTAACATAATATAATATTTGTAATATATTAATGTACGAGTAACATACGCTTGTAACATACATGGTTTAGATTCACTACACTCCACTCTGCATTAACCTGTGCCAAATCTTACAATTTTTCATGTCGCTAATATTTTTTAAAGACTACGAAGATCTCTCTTCACGTATCTTAAAATTTGAGACTTAGCTTTCAATTCAATTAATTCGTCAACGCATTGAAAATTCTCGGAGTTTTTAACGTCATATTTTAATCCGTCGGTAATTTTGAAGTTTGACAACATTACCGTGAATCCAATCTCGCGATGACACGAGGGACAGTGTTCAAAATTTCCAACGCCCTTGATCCAACTTCCAAAAGTTCGATTAGCCGACGCTTGTAAGTCCAAAGTATGTTTTAAGTATCAGCATTGTAAAAATTTAAGAGACTAAAATGTGTTTACATCAGAACACGAAATTTTTTATTCTATTACCACTTGGTGTTCCCACGAGTTTAATAAAAGTATAAAGAACGTTTCTTTTAAAATATTGCACATTAAAAACATTGTAGTTGTGCAGTTTCGCGTAATAAATTATCTTATTTTATGCAACTTTTTAGTGTTAATTAAATATTTAATAATAAATAATCTTCAAAACTTTCATATGTATTTGTGCAATTAGATTATCATTACATCATCCTTTACTGTACCACTGAAAGACAAAGGCCTATCCCAAGGTGTGCTTGCAAAAATAATATAAAAAATCAATGCCATAAAACAATTTAAAATCATATTTTTTATTAATGTATTCTAACCAGCAAAAAATTAACTTTATTTTAAATGAAACCCATCAATCTATTTCATCATTTTAGTCTCGTGTGATGGGTGCGGGTGTCGAGGGAGATCTAGACTCAAATCGTTCGGGTATTGTCTAATGGGGGAATCAGGATTCTCTTTCGGTGGTCGTGTATCAGCATAATCATCGTGAGCCCAGCTCAGCCCACTGTTGGACATGCTGCTCTCCCTAAAATCGCCATCGTGCCCTGACCTCGGCCTGCCGCATCCAGTTTCTGCAGCGTTTCGCAGACAGGCATCCCACCTGGGCGGACGGTGTCCTACACCACGTTCATCAAGCCGCCGTCTCTATTCCGGAACCATGCGTGCATGAAGAGAGTGGTAAATGTAGAAGAAATACGTTAGATCTGCAAGGTTATACATACATATATATCTTCACGCCAGGTCCCTTGCGGGGCAGGCAGAGAGCACAGAGTGCCAAATATTTCTTATCTTACACACCTGTCTTGCTTCGTCCACATTCATCACTCTCTTCACACATGCACGCAGGTTTCGGAGACTTCTAACGTCTCCATCACTTAAAACCTTATTTATTTGGTCTAGATAGGTGAGTCTCGGCACTCCCTCGGCACCTGCGTCCATCAACATTCGCATTACAAGGGTATACTCGTATATATTTGGTATTTTGTGCTCTCTGCCTATCCCGCAAGGAACCTGGCGTGAAGATATGAATGTCACCTCATTATATCATATCATAATAATCATGTAATATGTATGAAGGTTGTTAAAATGAGAAAGTTTTCTTCTAACTTTTACATTTCATAAGATTTTCAATTTACGGCCCCTCAGTCCGAATGTGTGATAGAAGGCGATCGCTCATCCATATCACGTTTTCTTTTTACCCGAATCATTCCAACTGGCTTGATTCGAATATAAATAGAAAATACAGATTTCGTCTTTGAAACACCATTTAGTAGTAGGGATTTCGTCTCTGGAACACCGTCTAGTATTGTTTATGAAAAATGGAACCTTACCCCTGATGGTGGTGGATCTGTCTGCGTTGGATATTTATTCGTCTGTATATCTATTGAAACTATTATGAATACAGGCGTTCATTTGCCTAGTAATATAGAACGAAACCGTAACATCACGCCTATAATCCCCAAAGAGATAGGCAGAGGAGTGTAGTACACTCCCACGTTTCACCAGTTCAACCAACACGACCAACGAAGCACTCAATAGGATAAAGCTATATGTTGATTATGTAAAATAAAATATTACGCGTAATTTTTAAACGATACCACGAACAAAAGCCGATAGAGCCGGAACGATACTTTTAAACCGCGATCAATTTATTTCACCGCTTGCCTTTTCCATGTCATCAATCTTTCACACACGCGTCGAGTAAGTGCCCGGAAAACTTTTAGGATGTAGTAAAGTTTCTCGAGTTTCATCCTCTATAAATATTTTTCCATAAATTTCTCGACTTTATAAATTTTTTTTAAATACCAAAATATGAATCCTTTAATCATATTATTTTTACATATACAAAGGTAAAAATACTTATATTTAATGGAATCAGTTTATTGTAACATTGTATTTGTGTATTGTATTTAAGTACAAATGACAATTAGTTCAAAATCAAGTGGACGAACTATACTCAAACGTTATATATGACTAAGATTTCTATATGACTTCCGGTATTGGCCGGAAGCCACTGCTTTGTACATTACGAAGTCAATTACCTTATAATTTGCGTAAAACAATTTCAATTTTAAATTTCTCTGAGGGATCCACTGAAGAGAACCGTTGCTGATTTTAAAGATTCATGTACACGAGATTTAGAAATTCCCAAAAAAGGTATATACAAAATATTTCTTTTTAGTAAATTAATTTAATGATTTATTCGTGTAAGTCCTATGGGTATTTGACGACTTCCAAGCGAGATAATGAATATTAATTAAAGAGATACTTTGTAATCGGTATGTATTTAACTAAAATAGTAGTCGGGTTACATTTTCCGGTAGTTTATTAAGTGGCCAGCGAGTTGCAAATCTTATGTCATACAGTCAATACGTTCGATTTGAATTTTGTTTCAAAGTGTGCACTGAAGCCTTGACTGAAGGTGTCGCGAAGAGCTTAGGGAGGCGTTAAAACTTTTGAATTAATTAACAGGCGTGTTCTAATATATGTAGGTACATATCGTAAACTGTAGATAGGTAAGTGGTTTAGAGATTAGTTAAGTAACAAATAAATAGGATAACAAAGTTAAAATATGTTCTGCGGTAAATTGAAAAACGCGCAAGTTTAAAAATTGTCGTTAAAAACTTTAATAGTTGCGGCAAATTGTTAAAAAACTTTGTACAAAAAAGCATGAACAGTACAATTTCCTTTAATAAACTCGACAAGCGGAAAGAAGTGGTAGGTCTGATTATGCATATTTATTTAACATTATTCGTGGTACAGAGTGGCTCTAAGTACTAAGTTCGCCTTTTGTTAATACTGATTATAGGTGAAACCGTATAGAATCCGCAATCTTCAATAATCCTTGCTAATCTTGCTAATATGCAAACACAAATTTTCAGCACACGGTAAGTTTGTAAGCCGTCAACAAGCAAAAAAGTCGGAAAAGTAGAAAATATAAAAGGGCGCCTAGAGAATACTGAATGTGAATTTGGTGTGGTGAATGTGTATAGGTATTTAACTTTTGCTTATTTATCCTTTTAAATATGCTGTTACATTTAAAATCAGATCATATGTGAGATTATCAACTGAGGTGTAACATACGAGGTTCTGGCGACCGGCTGATCACTACATAATGCAACACCTAGGCATGGCTAAACCTTGGCCGCGGCGAGAAGCTATGTTATACGGTCTCTTAGCCGTATGTCCAGCGTCGGGATTATGGACGAAACCTCTATTATAAAGTTGTGCAAGTGGGGCTCCTTATACATATGTCCGTCCAGCAGTGGACCGTGAGAGAGTTATAACGATGAAATATGAAAAGGGACTCCAGAAAATTTGTATTTTGTAGCGAATGTATTAACGTTTATGAAATTAATTAAGGAAATGAAAGTAGGATTCTATTAGAAAAAATTAAGGAAACTCTCGGATTTTTAAAATACAATTTTAAAATCATATTCCTGTTTTATGCCGCCCATTCACGTTTTTGTTTGTTCGTAACTATACATAGACTGTATTATAAAGAGCAACGTTTGATCTTTTTCCGAAATTGTTGTGCCTCGGGCTAATATTTATGTTTCATTACTGAAATACGTTATAATTCTTTGACAATAAACTTTCTATTGCCAATAAAAAAAAACTAAAAAAAAAGGTTAATGTCGGTTTGTATTTATAAAAACCGATATAAAAAAAAATCACTACCTACCCATTAGTTACGCATATATTCATATAAAATTATTCATAATTTCTCTTGAATAATGAAAAACCCTAAATCAGTATTTATTTAATGTTAATATTAACTATATTTGAAGTTATTCACGATGCCCCTTTTACTATGATAACAGTGAATGAATAAATATTTATTTCATATTCGGCAACATGTGTGTGTAAGGAGACACAGTGAGTAGCTAACAGTGACGGTATTACTTGATTGTGTTGATTTCTGCTTACTAGTAACATCGCTCGTGATAGCTAACACAAAATATGTAACCACGCGTACTCTTGAATCATTAATCAATGTAATACAATCACATAGCAAACCTTGTTATTTATAACAATATGTTGATCCGATTTATTAGTCTCTCTAAAAGCTTTAATACACAATTAAGATGAATGGAAGTGATTCATAGAGTGAAATGTGTCACGTTTAAGATAACGTCATATGATGGATGGCGCTTAGGCTAAGTTTTAGTCTAAACTATATAAGGTGTTTTTCACATGTGGATGGTACGGTTATGTCGTGTAGAATATCGTTAAGTAGCTTTACTTTTACCAGAATTAAATCGATTTAAACATAAGGATATGGTTCATTTAAGGCCAATGACTTATATTCTGGTTTTACCGAATTTAAAAAATAAAAAGTATTTTACTGTTAAATGTTTCGTGAATGTTGATTGTATATGTTGTACACATGTTTATATATGAACCGGTTTAATTCGCGTATGTTGTTGCCGATTGCTCCGTCTAGTTTCGCAGCTATTATTACTAGGCACGTTACTAGGTAGGCAGAAGGTCCTGAGTGCGGAATATATGTATCCTTACAGAATTACTTCCATATTCTTCATTAGCTTCGTACTCGCTCAGTATTTTTTGCTTCTACATACATCACTCCCATCATATAAACTCACCGGTTTCATCGACCCCAGTATTATACTAAATTTGCTTTTATTAATAACAAACCCGATTTCGGCCTGTGAAAATATTATAAGATTAAGGGAAAACGAAGACAGAACGCAACGATTTGTACATTAAAAACACACGCGTCGTTAGCAACGACGCGCGACGTCACCGCTCGGGGCCGCGCGGCCGCGACGTACAGATTACCTGTACAAACCAGAAATAAGATACAATTTCCATTCACGTAGAGCCGTTGTTGATTCAGGACGTGACGACGCCGGTTTTGTTCGTTTGTTACATGAAATTTTTTCTATTCGCTCTTCACGTTGCGTGTTCTTGTTGTTTCTTACAATGAGTTCGTGAAAATTATGTAGTGATCCCAGGTGTTTTATGGTGTAGAAAAGATCACTGAAGGTAGAGAAAAAGTATTAAAGGTAGATAAAAAGTAATAAAAGTAGACAAAGAGCATTATAGGTAAATAAAGAGTGAAGTAATTATTTACAGTGGAACAATTATTTTGTTGCAATTTATTAATAGTTTAATGCTGTTTGACTTGTAGTCTCTGATTCCATTACGAGTTTATTGTTAATTTTTAGGATGACTGTATAACAACATGGAGCCAATACTGTTTATTAGACTTGAAGCATAAATATGCGAGTTGCTTTTTGGTTAAGCAATAAAAAAATTGTTAAGCCTTCTTAAGCCATTGCTAAAGTTTATTACTTGTTTCGTGTCAATGTTTGTTTGTATAATCTTCATAAGCATAAATGCACGCGATATTCCAATCGACTGACTGACTTATGCATGTCAAAATACTTTTACATTCAGTATTGGCGACGGTGCACTAAAGAACTTAAAATGTCTGCTACGAAAGCTTAAAGGAACTTCGTTAAAATTTAAACTTCCGAAACGCTCGTTCCCGTTTCGCATTTTATTTTGTTTTCAGAATTTTCACCAAGAAACCATTAGGGAAGAAAAAACTATAAGATGTTTAATGCAATTTTTGATTAAAATCAACAACGATATATGTATTTCTGGGTGCCTTCAGAAACAAAATAGAAACTTCAACTTAAAATCATTTATATGATTGTACACATAATTTAATATAATTGATAATAAACGCTCGTATACATACTTAACTACCGAACCGCCCCGGCTTCACACATCAACTTTGACTTTTTTTATCGATATTTTGAAGATATGCAATTCCGTAGTACATAAATTTGATCGATCTCGTCAAGTTTGAGCACACAAAAATGCTTGTTAAAAATCTTTCATTTTTTCATATTTACTGTACTAAAATACCTATGTACGTATTATACATACTCGTATAAACCTTCCGCGTGAATCACTCTATCTATTGCTGAAAACTGCATCAAAATCTGTTCAATAGTTTAAAATATCTAAGCGAACAGTTTGTTTGCTAAACAGTGTAACTTGATTTGATTTTTGTTTATTCCGTGACAGACGAGTTATCTCATACAAAAGTTAGCTAAAGTTGTACTAAACTTTCCTAATGTGAACTGGCGAGCCCTCAGGGTGATCTTCGTTTGTCATTATAGCCTAAGCGTCGAGATCGACTCTCTTGTAGGACTATCCTTATACATTGTATTTAAAATGTTTTGCTACATTTCTCTATGGACTGTGTTAGAAAAATGTTCTCCTAATTTTCGGTCTCAACTCAATAACACTAATAACTACTCCAATCTAATTACCCGTGCTTAGCGGCAGTGCAAGGGTGAAACACAGCGTTCTAATACGTAAAATAGCTCATGTTGATAATTTAGGTCAAACTCTACGTACCTATACTAACATTTATTTGTATGAAATTGTTTAGTTTATGGTATGAAACATTCATACTCATAAAAATTCTTTAATATTTTTGTATTATCTCGCTAGGTCGTTTACAAATAGGCAGATAGAACCAAGTGCTAAATACGAATATCTTTTGCGGACCTGACCCGCTTCTTTTTTAGTCGATATTTAATAGAAGTGAAAGAAAAAAAAACAATCTTTTTGACATAATGCTGTTCTGCGTTCCATTATTAAAATGCACAACTCAGCAGCGAACATCAGTCAAGTTCGTACCGTCTCGTCAGGCAGTAATCAAACTTCACCTCAGTTGGTTCTTTTCCGGTTCTACTTCGTGTAATTTTATGTAGCATACACCTGTAATTTATCCAAGAGATAGGCAGAGGAGTGTAGTACATTTCACTTTAACATGTCACCATAGTATAATATTTCACCAATTAAACACATGTCCCAAAGGGGAATAGCGGATGAGCCTATTGCCGCACACCGGGTATAAAATCGTGTAAATTACATATACGTATAAAATAAAATCCATATATAAAAAATAAATGGTCGGTCTTCTTACTTGATGAGAGATGCACGTGTCCGAGTTAAGACAGCGCCTGTTAATTTTGGCATGGAAAGTTTTTTTTATTTTAATATTATAAAAAAAAGAAACTACATATTTTTTCGGATATGTTTTACGCCAAACCACAATTGCCTCGAAGAAAATATACACAAGAAAGTGTCTTGAATAACGTCTCTATATTCACAAAATGGTAGTATTAACTTGAATCGTATATCGTTACCGTATTTCGCGGAATCGATACAAAATTTTCGATTGCGTTTATTGTTATGCCGTCATGCTAAGTTTCTTTCGGGGAAGGCAGAAGCCACAGGGCGTCGCGAATGCCAATAATATCTGTCCTTATAAACCTACCATGATTCTTCTATCATTATTATTAATATATCGTCATGATTGGTTAAGAGGAAGTGTAGAAAAACAGATTGGGTTGAAGTTTGCTATTTCTGCCATGATATAACTACCTAATAATGTTTTGACCGTATACATTTTTTATTTGTCCTTTACTACTGTAATTTTTACTTGTACTACTCCGGAAATCGCTGTCTCAAGACAACTAGCACACCCAATTTGCGGCACTTTAAAAAGAACGTCCATGACCACTATCAAAAACACTCGAGGCGATTAATCAGTAGTTCTTAGTCACCACAATTATTAATGTTTGTGAACGTATGTATTTGTATGTATATGTGTGTATGTACGTATCTTCTGTTCTGTACATTTGCACAAATATTCGTTTTTCGAGACTGTATCCACAATTTGTGTCAGACTCCCGCTTTCTTTAGCGGCTATGTAAAAATAAAAATAAAATGGAATGTCCGAATACAGGATTTTGGGAATCGTGGTATCGGTACTTGATGTAAAGCGTAAACATTTATTGCGTTTCAGTTCATGACATATTTTGATTGTTTCATTTTAATTAATATTTAGTAAGTATAAGTACGTTATAGTCATACTTCACACACTCGGATTTTTCTGGAACTTTGTAATTTGTCTATTATAATTTAGATTTAAATTATATTAATGCATTTATTTGTATAATTCATGAACTTTGAATTAATAACGACAAGAATAGACAAAATCAGAAAGTCAAATCAGTTTTTATGATACGAATTTCGCGTGTGTGTAAAAGTGTAACAGTCTATTCAATTGGAAAACGTATATTTACTATTTCGATTTTGATCCTCCTCCGTGACACGGCTTAATTTAATCAAACAAAACCGATTGACGGTTTACGGCTCTTGCGTAGTGATTTCAACGTCTCATTTCTATTTACGATTGCTTAGAACATGTTATTGGAATATTCTATTTCTAGTGTACCAATGTTACAAGTTAAACAAAAGTATAGAAATGTCTTGTAATACATATAAAAAATATCATTTATTCAGTGATCTGCACCTATCCACGAATGTACTAGGTCTGACCGTATAATGATAATTATAACATTAATATTTAGCACAACAAGAAAAATATTAAATGACTTCATGTGGAAGATCTTTATATTATATTATAGACATTCTTAGTATTATATTATAGACATTATTTGTAATGTACCCATATAAAAGTGAATTTACCGTGTATTATATTAATTGTTAAAATTTTGCATTTTATATATTGCATACCGATGACATGAATATTTACTTATTTATGTTATGTGACCTTTCCGTTAACTCCTGTTAAATTATGAATAGCTCAATGTATGATTCAGGCTATTTCTGCTATAACAAGAGTAATCGGTATTATTTAGTAGCAAGAATAATGTGTTACTTTTAATGAAGATATGTGAGGTTGTTGATAAATCAGTGGGGCTGAATAAAACGTTTGGTAATATAATTAAAGTACTGCTCCTTTTGTTTTCCTCGTAACCACTATGAAATTACTGTCCATTATTAGCGTTATATTATTATGGATGAAAAGAATGGAAAAAAATCTAAAGTAAGCCGATCGTCGTTCGTTTTGTGATGCATTTCCTATTGTCTAACGGGAATTAAATTTTCTATATTCCCTCAATCGAGTACCTCTGATACCATGTATCAGAGGTACTGCAGACTGCAATTATTTTATGGTGTTTTATTTTTTAGAAGCACGTCATTTCTATGCGGACAGAGATACTGGGTGCTCGCCAGTTTACCCCTTAATGGATCTAGCGTGATGATATAATACTCTTCGGCAATAACAGGCGTGATGTTACTTTTTCTATGTACATATAACGTCATTTTAATATCATCAATATCAATATCAGGCGATTCTCAGCCATTTGAAATTATTAAAATTTTACATACATAATACGGATAGCTAACAGAATAAATACCTCTTAGCGACTCTACCATGTACGTACTCGTAATACTGTGTTGGTAATATATTATCATTTTTATTTTTTCTTTCATGTAAGATATTTCTTATGATCCAGCCAATTTTTTGAGCTCTTTGCCTCATATGATTGATGTTCTAGTTCGTGCTCTATATGCCACGCCTTTAAAATCCATTTAAGGTTGAAGTTTGATAACGTTTGGATTATATACGTTTTCGGGTGATATACTCATATTATAGAACATTTTAATCAAAAAAAAATCGATACAGTCAAGCTTATAATGTCTCACTGAAAATGGAATATCGTCCAAATAGACTATCACTTAATGTTTTATGTATTTGTTTCCTTAAATTGTACTATTTATATGAAATTGTAATAATAAGTAAAAAAAATAAATTGTAATAATTAGTAGTCGTTTAATATGTCTATAAATATTAAATCTGTGAAATTATTCTGCAGCAATGATGAGAAAAATGTGCGTAGCAAAATGCTGATGCAAGCCTTAAACAGTTGGAATGGCAGCAACTGTCTCGAGCTGCTGCAGCGTCTGCTTGCTTTGATAAAGGACTGTTTACAAGCTACGAACGTGGTTAGATATGACGATGCATAAGTCCTTTTACAAGTCACATATCCATATTTCCTTATGAGGGAGGCTAAAAGGTGAAATTTTGTACTCTATACATTTCGGCGGCATATTAGCAATTTGTTGTAATTCTCCTTACTAGTTGTTGATACTGCTGGAGATAGGATTATATACCAGGCCAGTTCTTCGCAACAAAGCACTGCCAGCTACATCGCGTATGTCGTCATTCTAGTGAGCTGGCAAGCGACTTTGCTACGTTAGGCAAGGTGTTATCTCCGCTCTAGAACACGTATACTCCAAAGGTTTTCAGTTCTCTGACATCATTCATTCTCTGAAATTCTCTGACATCACTGACAGCAGTGAAGTGACAAAAAGCTATACATTTTGCGAATGAGTTTTCTTAATCTTCCTTCTGAAAATTTTAATTATAATTTTTAAAAGCAGTGTTTTAATATTTTTTTAATATAAAATATTTATAACTACTAATGTGGAAAAATAAAATATACCATACAAAACAAAATCTATTAAAACCAATACTTTGTAACAGCGAGAAATATTTCCTATTTCAGACAAATCCCCCGACCCAAATATGGCTGTGATTAATCTTGTATTTACGTAAAATGATTGAATTTCTGACTTAAGGCGATCGGATTCATTTTTCTTCATTGTTTCTTTTTATCCGAAACCAATCTAAACTTTCGGTCTGCAATTTTTTCCCAACCAAATTGGTCTAATTTAAAAAACATATTGAACTTGTTTTTCAACCATTGTTAGATGTGTTTAATATCTAAACATTAATTAATTCTTCTAGCACGTCTATTAAACATCAAAAGTAGGTATTTTACAAGTACTTTTAATAATATAGGAAAATGTAAGAGAATGTTTTGCCATCAATCGCTCTCAGGGATTCTCTTTTATATAAAATTGAATTTCCATAATTCCTATCCATCTTGGAGTTTTAAATATAACACATATTTTATGGTAATGCGCTCAGATGTTGCCGTTATGGAATTGAACGGAAAGTAAAGAGTTACGACTACACCGCAAAACGTACTTATTCCCAGCGGAATTCAATTACTGATCTGGGACAAAGAGGAAAAATTGTTCGGCCAGATCCAACGCAAATAGAATAAAAATGTGTCTAACTGTAGGGTTCAATGTAGTTAGTTCCTGACTGCGTCGGGTTTCGTTCCCGGCATTTTCATTTTTTGTATCTATGCTCCCCGAGGGCACCTGCCCGGCTTGATTGTTATTCATCGGCAGCTCCGATCTATAATAGCGAACAAAGTACAAAATAATATTAAAGACAAAAGAACATTTATTATTGCTTGATTATTCAAGAATATCGATTAAACCGATGTCCCTAATGTAGTCTTAGTCGCTTTTATTTGCAAGACCTATGTATTTAGACGTAAAGAGAAATAAAAGTACCTAATTATTTTTAAAAATGTTGCGCACACCGAGGACTTCAGATTTCGTGTAGTTGAAAATTGTATTTGTACAAAGGTACAAATACTAAAAATTTTATACAATGTGTGACAAATATCGTACAATACAAAGTAAATAGCTAGATAAAACATTGATGCCTTCAGTTTATACTGTCAATGTCAGACACATAATAGTCTGTGCAAACAGAAAAACAGAAAGAGATAAATGGGGATTTTTGTACACTTTGTGATAGTAGAATTTCAGTAAGGTTAAAACTTAAAGTTTAATATTTCCACGGATGATTGACCATTAGTGAACAAAATGTCAGAAGACTGCCGACCTAGTGGACAGAAGGTTGTAATACCTATTGCTTGCCTTATGCATGAATTATTTAGATTGAAATCAATTAGAATTATATTGTTACTAAACTTCGATATTGCATAACGTTCCTTATTCAATCTCTTGGATAAAGTTTAGAGTATCGAATCTCTGATTTCGTGCAGAATGGTTGATGAATATTTACGTTATGCTATCCAGGAACCGGATATCTTCTGGAAGATTAGGATAGATGGATTAGGGGCTACTAATATTGTTATGGGGTTCAAGGGTTATTCATAAGCGTTTGTGTGTTTGCAGGTTAGGTTGACACTTTTAAACCCTTGGCGGAGTTCTGTGGGTCTTTAAGCCGGTTTGCGAGGTCGGATAAAACTTTGTACCGATTGGTCACTAAACCATATCTCATTTAATTCACACTTTGGTATTATATATACTAATGGTAGAAGGAGTTTCTAAGAAGAGTTTTTCCCAGCAGAAAGAATTAAAGGCTAGAAATCGAAATCAGTACAAAATTATACGGTATTTAAGTTTTGTATTGGAAGTTCTTATGAAAGATGAATACATTGTTCAGGGGTTGTTTTACAATCGGAGATTATCTGATACAATCGTTTTTTTTATAAAACGTCTTATTTGATATTATGCGCATAAAATATCCTCAATTATACTTTATTTTTAAAATGAACCATCCCATTTTGACATTTTATTATTTATAACTGCAATAATAAGTCCGACAGACCATGAGGTAAACTTTCATATTGTTCGCGGTAAGATAAATTACCTGCCGCGGGCTATTTTATGAATATTTACCTTACGGCGCATACAGACGGGCGCGGATTGGTGATTATAGCGGTAACTGAAGCCGTCGTTGTTGGTTGGTGACGGTGGCCAATTGTGAAAGTCTTTGTCTAAAGAGATCATATACATAGACCAAACAAGCCAAGCAAAAAGCTGTCTCGTCGCTAGAGAAGTGAGAGAATGAATTGTGTATTCGTTTCTTTGTGTAAATTAATGTATTCGTCAGCAACTTCGCACGTTACCACGTATACCAACGACGCGCCCTCGCGTGTCATCGTGACATTTTCACTTACATACGCGTTTTTAGCTCGCCTACTTTATCTGGATAATCCCCGAAGAGGTGGGCAGAGGAATGTAGAACACTGCTACGTTTCAACAGTTACGTTTACGTCACTCTAGGGAATAGGTGGTGATTGTATTACCATACACCGGGCAAATTTCTAGACTCCGAGCCACTTCTAGAAAAATTTAGTAGTGCTCGATCCGGGAACTGTACCCAGAACCCCCGATCGGCATTCGCACTTGCAACCAACATGACAAACAAGGCAGTCAATTACTATTATCTATATGAAAAAGATATCCAAAGTCTAGGTTGACGACACACATTAACGTCAGTCTGACCAGTGGCAGTCTGTCAGTGTGTCGACTCGATCAAGGTTTACGTTACGTTACGTTACGTTGCGTTACTTTATGTCACGTTTTTATCGTATCATAGCATACTTTTATCATAATTACACGCATAGAATCGCTCGTGTGTACGTGCAATTCGACACTTCGGAAAAACATTACCAACATCAGCCTTAAAATAAATTGTGTACAAAATGCCCGATATCATTTAATGTGCAAAAAATCGAAAGAAACTGTGGCAGTGTATATTAAAATTGCCTATTAAAAATTTGTACTGATATTAATATACTATGCAGATTATAGGTAATGAAATAAATGGTTATATTTGGTATTCGATTTTTTCTTAATCAAAAAGTGTATAAACCAATTCGTAGACAGTAGGCTCTTAAAAGTATCTCGGGCGCTTCTGAGTTAAATAACAAGCCCTAGGCTCTCCACTATTAACATAGATAAAAGGGCCAATATTTCGCTTGAGGAATTCCTTTTATCTTCTACAAATGAAAGAATGCCTAGTTTATTAAATACTTTCTATTCCATGTATAAAATTAGGTGGCTCAAGATAAAGTAAATCCGTGCTTCTCATTTAGTTTCAATAATCTTTAACTTTTCTTTTATTGAAGTTACACGAAACGATTATAATCTGTTGAATGTGAAAGTTTTTGATTCTTTTAAGAGCTTCGTGATTGTCAGTCAATTCTGTTTGTGGTACTTTAAGTAGGAAAAATTGTATGAGTGAAAATTTTAAGCTATTCCACTAATAGATGGGATGATCCGCGCTAATAAAAAAATGGTAAATTGCTCTTTGTTTGGCGAAGAGTTTGCAGATAAGTGTATTATAACCCCACATTTGACCATTTACGTTTTCTTCATTTAATGGTATAGGTTGCAAGCTTATTGCCTTCCACCGGGCACTAATCCAAACTCTGTGCCATTACTAAAAATTTTAACTAGACAATCTTACTTTAAAATATTGAAAAGTAACCAGGATTTGAACCCGGGCTATCTCTAGCGGTAGTTACACTTGCAACCATTCGACTAACGAGGCAGTGAAGCCTTATACTCAACATGAATTACAGATATAGTTTTAATCCGTTTGGAGGCTGGATCTGGATAGTGTGTGGGTTGAGACCATTATTCATAAGCAGGTAATCAGTATAAATAATTTATGTATAAATATATATTATTACAATACATTAACAAAAATAAAATACGTAGTACATGAAGGATATGTCCAAGTAGATTATGATGTTATTCAGTTAATAAACATATTGGCGACGCCCTACAATGTGCTTTCGATAAAGGGTAAAGCCTTTACCCTGTAATTCTGCCCAATAATTGCCTTTTAAGGGACTTCGCCACAGGTGGAATAGTAAATTTATCTGTCCAGAACCCTTGTCCCGTCTACATAAATGTTCAGCAAAGGTAACGATCAGAGGTATATTTAATAAAGTTGAAGAAAATTAATTCGTTATCAGACAAATATATATAGGGTCAATTCCGAAACGCCAACTCGAAGAGTAGAGCAGCTTTTGGTTGTATTTATAATGGAAATGTATCACATTTCCATAAAGTTTATTTTATATTTAAATTATTACGACATGGTGTTCTAGCATCTTCTTGCTTAATAATTAAAATGTAAAAATAGAATTCATTTTTGTTCGCGCCGTACGTAAAATCTTAAAGTTACGTTACGTAACTCTAAGGTGTGTAGGTTTCCTTACGATGTTTTCCATCGCCGCTATATAGCAAATGTAAACTAAAAACGCACATTTTAAAAAGATAACAAGTCCGCCCCACTATTTGAACCCGCCATATTGTCATACACGGTCACAAATCCAGAAGTGAGCCACTAGAAATTTCTACTAGAAAGTCTTAGAAAAATTCAATTGTAATTGACCTGGGATGTAAATCACCACTCGATGAGCAGCCACATTTGCAATCACTCTACCAACGAAGCAGTGCATTGTAAGTACATACGTTACATAAGACACTGTAACACAGTATGCAACTATAAATATATGACCAAGTTAAGATACTTAGTATTACATTAAAATTAGAAGTAAAACAATTTTTAATTCAACCATTCTATTGTAATGTTCAGTAATTTTATTAGAAGGTACAGGTTATTTATTATTTTGTATGAGGGATAAGGCAAGCTAAGTAATTAAGAAATTGTGCTAGGCTTGACATTTTTAGTTAAGAATTATTATCTTAACTGGTGAATCGTTGGATTGTATTACTCGTCCGTCCATCCTTTTGGAGAAACACAGGCGTTATGTTAAGTTAATTACTGTTATAGCTATATCCTCACCTTAGGTTTATCACGGGTAGGCAGACAACACCGAATGCCAAATATGTCAATTATTACAGACATAATGTGTTTCTTCTTAAATTTTATGTTAAGAAGGAAAACATTATATCTGGAATAAATTACTTATATAAAAAATGTAACATCACGCCTGTAATCCCCGAAGAGGTAGGCAGAGGAATGTAAAACACTCCCACGTTTCACCGGTTACTTTTAA
>DWFO01000914.1:0-17684 GCA_018246595.1 Mimoniades nurscia nurscia
GGACCTCCCGTTCGGCAGTCGCACTTGCAACCAACTCGACCAACGAGGCAGTCAAAAACTGTCTATTTTAAAAATCGTTGGATTGGTTTTGGAACTCGTCGGCATCAAAACCAAATGTATACCAAATTGTGCCCTTCGCTCGTACACCTGTAACGACTGACGACTCGGTCACCTGTCTTTCTACCAGGTCGTATAGATTTATAAATAGTACTTTTCGAATTATGGCATCTTACTGACGGAAATCTATATCATGTGACCAATGGTTAGACGCGCAATGAGCAGCTCTATCCAAAGTCATTAAAATGTGAAAATCGCCAATTTTTGACTTAAGCGGTGTTGTAAGGTTAAGGGACGATATGTATTCGTATATAATTCTTCTACGCTATATTGGCGTAGCTATACTGCAAGATTATTATTATTGAAAACTAATACAGAAGCATTCCAACCCACAATAAATATTTTGCTTCATCATACACTCATTGTGCGACAGACTGATACTCCAATAAATTTCCGGAAAGAAGAAGAAAAAGAAGTTAATTCCACAATCCTTAATACGTTTAATTCTTTTAATTTAGAATAGGGCGTAATTAACGACAGTATTATATTAGACCGATTGTCACCAATGTTACGATTAACGGTGTTACCATTGTCACCCACCACTGCGTTCGCGTGTGTATCTAATTAATTTTTTTATATAATTTTTTTTGCCTTATTTCATCAGATCAGAGATCATCTGAAATTAGATGGCTGTATGTTGCCTCGGGATATTTATTGGAACGAAATCCAGAACTCTGCTTGCGGTAGATATTTAGTTTTAAAAATCGGCATGTAAGGAAAAATTGGTTTACGGCGGACTATGTATGGCGATCGAAATCATGATACCTGCCGGTACACACACATACCTAAACATTGAAAACTGACAGAAAGAATATCGCATGGAGGGGACATAACGCTCTTTCCCTACGTAACGAAAATACACAAATTTAAACAATCCAATTTTTATACGGAATTACCGTATTGAATATTAAGCATAAGCATAAGCATTAAGGTACTTTATTATTGACGAGTCACCCGATTGCAAAAACGTTTTTATTTCAATTTTAACTTCCAATAGTCGACAATAAGTTGATCAATATACCTATACTATACGGATACTTTCAGACGGTCGCTTTTAATACTTTTCCCCTGTACGCGTGGGTCGGATCGATTGAAATCCAAATTAATGTATGCACAATCCGGGCGGCATTCAGAGCTCCCCGTGGACGTGGCAAGCCCCAATGCAACTTGATTACTGTATTTATTACTGGTTTACGTAATATGAAAATAGTGAAAATGTGTCATTTATATTGTCTGGTAAAGATTTTTGAGCCGCTAGTTTTGAACCGAAAAATGTTAAATAAATATTTAGACGCACGTATCTTACATTTATCATGACCATGATCCATATTCCATTGGGTCTCTTGCCATCGTTGCTTAACATACCCCGGGGTTCCGGCACAGCTGGCACACAAACTGTCACAAGAGTTCTACGAAGTAACTCATTAAGAGAACCTGGCTATATAACCTGTCCGAGCTCCTGGTACAGAACAAACTATGTCGACCAAACATGTCAACATCCTGCCCATAGCGACATATGTGAAGCTCGCATAATTTGACAACGAGTCGGACACCTCTGCAATTCGGAAGACTGTAACGTCCAAAAGGGTGTATATGATATTTTAAAGAAGAGCGTGTTACTAATACCCCGAATCGCTCTGAGCAACTGCAAGCAAACGGGTCTTACTAGTGCTGTCAATACATTGCTCCAAAATAAAATCAAACACAGCTCTTACCGCTGGTAAATCCCAAACGGACTGTTTATTCGTCGCTAATGTGGTGATGTCCTCACTTGAAAAGGAGTCCCTCCAAGCATCCAATATTTCCGCAATCTATGTTGCCTTAACGTCAACCAGATTTATATTTAAAATGTCTGTGATTAGGGTAAGCTCGTAAGTAAGCAGGTAAGTAGGGTAAGCTAAACTTTCCGTTGCTTTCTGTGCGTACGCGTAACCCATCGAATGCAATCGGAAGGGTTGCTTGCATGAATTGCGAAGATCAGAGTTTAGATTTAGAATTTTTGATATGCAATTTTGTAAGCATTTGTCACAAAATCGAGTTTCTGAAATGGACAGCATCAAAGGAGTAAAATGTATAACGCCATGTGACTTTTAATTAAAGCTATTTGACTATTAATTTACGGTTGTTATTTGAATTAAAATTAAAAAAAAAAATAATTGACGAATATAGAAGATGCAAGTCAGTTAAGGATAGGGGATTAACATATAAATTAATATCATAACATTTCAATAATAATAATTACTAACACAATACTATGTTTCTAAACTTTCGGTAGATATGTCGGCGGCGTCAGTACTCATTACTTAAACGACCACCATTTTCGAGCGTCCTGTCGACGTAACTGAACACCGGGACGGGGTTCGGCTATTAATTAATCCATCCCCCCCACCCCCTTCGCACACACACTCACCGCTCTCAAACTTGCGAACCGTTAATGGGGATACTCGGGATGTTGACGAGTTTACGCCTTTCATTACAGGACTTTCATTTTAGTGTTGGATGACATAATTGTCGTAAAAGGACACCTTTGATGTTTAGGTGCTTAAGAAGTTTTTGTGTTAAGGTCACATTTTTCGGACGACTATTGTTAAATAAAAATGATTGAGTGGTTTGACAGTGAGCCCACTTGCGGTAATGTCTGGTGTCCATTATGATATCATTGTTCATTTTTATTTTATTTTTTATTTCTTTATTATCTGGCTAACATTACAGATATTAAAATTTGTTCGTGTATTGCATGGTTAGTAAAATAAGAATTAAGGATTAATTATTATTAACAACATTAAATTTAATATTTTAATACAAAATCAATTAAGGTATCAAGATAACGTTATATTACGCTCGTAATCCCCAAAGAACTAGCCAGAGGAGTGTAGTACACTCTTACGTTGCACAAGGTTTGCATCCCTCCATGGAATGAAGGGTGACCCTATTGCCATACACCGGGCACAAGTTTGTTCTCGCAATCCACCACTAGAAAATTTTAATAGAAATTCTAAGTTAGAAAAATCCAGTAGTATCCGACTTGAGATTTAAATTAAACACAGGTGTCCTCGTTATTCAATAGCGCCTGCAACCACTCGATCTACGAGGAAGTATTCCGATAAGTAACAAAACAAAATTAAAATATGTAGCAAAAATTTTATTAATGAAAGCAATAAACTTATGAGAAATAAATCAATACAATCGTAATAAATAAAAATATTAAATTATGAATGTATAAAACACGACATTTATCTGATACTTATATTCACAAATTCAAATTATGCAATAGCCTCACCCCATGTTACGTGGGATGTACAACGTTACTAGTGAATAGTGGAAGTACCAATGCACTGAATTCCTCTGCCTAACATTTTTGGGGAAATGCAAATTCAGAATTAATTTTTATTAATCCAACAACTATACAATATATTGGTAGGTCTGTTATTTTGTTTCACCTTTAGTAACAATATTCTCTTTATAAATAAAAATAAATTAATTTCAACGTGTGCATTGTCCCATCAATGACAATGCTTACGTAACCCAAATAGGCACTTGTCAACTCAGTTGTCAGTGTACGTACACCGAGTGTTGACAGACAACTGAAATTAACAGGCACATAGTTGACGTTTCACAAGTTAGTATACTTGTTTATTAGAAGGCTTGTTTCTTTAACACGTTACGTGTCATGTGGGGCGTATACGACCCCCGCTGCACTTTCCGTTCAGGCCATTTGCAATTCTCATTGAAAAGCAAAGAATTCATAAATAATTATTTTATAGTCAAATATAGACTTCACAACTTCATAACATGTCAGCGACTTTTTTAAATCTTTAAAGTGTGGGTCATATACGCCCTGCCCCCTACGCGGTCCGAATGGAGAATCTTCAACAATTGCCGTTGCACGGAGCGTGTTAACGTATTTGTTTTAGTGTAACTAATCAATCATTTTGTAAAATCATTATTACATTACAATGTTTGTTATCCAAGCAATTGAGTTATCAAGTGCCTTATTAACACTGATACGAATACGCGACTGACTTCGACTGGCTCATTGGTTCAGTAGTCAGTGTGTCGTAAGTTCGATTCTTATCCGAAATAAATATTCGTGTGATATTTGTGTCTGCGTGCAAAAAAAACCTATACAAGTGTATGTTTCTTTGCATATATGTGGTTCGTTACTATAGCGTATGGTCTGCGTTGTTTGAAATATAATATAGTTTCTTACTAACGGTTCTATATATACAATCCTTGACGGTGTTGGTTTCCTATATAATGGAATATAATTGCAATCACTCCTTGCTCCGTTCCTGCTCGACTGCTCCTCTCTTCACGAAAACAATAGAAAAACGCATACAGTGTTATGTATATGTAGTTGATTATTTAGTAAGGCTACTTTGTAGTTCTTATACTAAAGAACTGTGTTATAGACAATATGTAAGCGGAATCCTGGCCGTTGGGAATATAGAAGAAGCCCATCAAGTGTATAAGGATAGAGATATGTGGCACTTCGTGCTCTCTGCTGACTCCATAAGGGACCAAGCGTAATATGGTACATAGCGTAATGTAGTATAATAAAATAATACGTTCAAAAAATTCTCTCCAGACTCAGAAAGTGTTTTTTATATAAATTAAACCTAGGAAAGAGGCTGACGGACCACCTGATGGTGAGCGGTCACCGTCGCACATGCACATGCAACACCGGAGGAATAGCCAATGGCTTGCCGGCTTTAAAGGTGCAGTTATATTTGTGAAGCTATTTGCATCGAATTGAATCCCGAACGCTCGGGCGACCCTTGTTACCCTATCGTCGGTTGTATGTTAATTCGATTCTACCGTTCCATCCATTCCAATTCCATTTATAAATTTTTTACCCCTCTAAAGTGATATTGCGTAGCACTCCACACTGTTTACAATATTGCCGGAGAACAATTTGTTTTAATAACACGTTAAATGCGGGGGGTTGATCAGGATTTGATCGGCCGTTTAAAAATGTACAGTCGTTTAAGTGGTTACCAAATTGCTTGGTGCAATTTGAGTTCGTAGATCAGTGGTTCATTTTTATTTTATTTTATTTGGGAAACATACAATATTCGTGTACATAAAAATCGAAATACTTCAATACAGAAACAGCGAAGCTTCCACCAATAAACATTTCATTATATATAAAATGTTAAGTAATATTTCTTGTGAAATATAGCCCAAACATCACTAATAGATGTCACTCACACACATAACACTTACATTACAACTTTTATGACATATTGTTCTTTAAGATTGCTTCGTTGGTCGTATTGGTTGCAAGCGCGACTGCCGATCGGGAGGTCCTGGGTTCAAATCCCGGGTCGAGTACTATTAGATTTTCTAATGGTCTTCGACACGTACCATTTACGTTTACGTTTTTTAATGGTACGTATAAAGGCTAGGTTAACACAAAGCCTTTAGACTAAGCGTGCAAAACGCTCAATCAATGACACCCCTAAGTAGCATGCAAGAGTCAGTATATAACATATTTTCCAATGTGTTCCGATTGTGTCTCGCAACTATATAGGTATCATTGTACAATACACTGATAGTAAATTTTACACTTAATTGTACATTTGCAAACGCTTTTGAAGTACATATATTTACAGCAATGAAGGCAATGTCTAGAGTATGTCGCAGCTACGACAAAACAAGTCGTAAATACTCACTTATTTGAGATATACATACATATGTACATACAAGTCGTAAATACTCACTTGTTTGAGATATTTGAGACATACATTTATTATAAAATGATATTTAAGTAATCTGTATATATGGTACACGTTTAAACGATGGGCAGGTTTTACTCTCGTAGTTTTTTAATAACCTGTACGTATATAGTCGGACCTTTTGGCTCTCATTCTGATATACCTCTGAAAGCACTATCGCTTTCTGACAGCAAGAAAAACGTAACGCAATATCTCGCCTGTAACCCCTCACGATGTACCAGGTACGATTACGTTCCACTATGGAATAGGTGGTGAGCCTATTGCCGCACACCGGACACACATCCAGACCCTGAGCCACTACTACAAAAATTCCTATGAGGTTATTACGAGATAGCTGAGTTATTACGCTTTAAATATAATGAGTCAGCTTCCTTAACATTGTGAGCAGAACTTGTCTGTTTGTCCACAGCGGAACCGCCGCCGCTGGTGAATGTAACGGTGCACGCGTCCACGATCCTGGCGCTGATCCTGTGGAACGTGGGAGGTGACGGCGGCCACCCCATCGTAGACTTCACCGCGCAGTACCGCTCGGCGGCGCCCGTCAACGGCTCGCTGGAACAATGGCGGCCCATCAGCCCCAATCACATTAGCCCTAATTCGGTCAGTGCATAATCATAAAACATAAGGCACCTAAACATTTAATTCTTTCGTTCATTCATCGTTCTCTTCCATGCAATCGGTACATTCGTTTTTAACTGTTAACAATTTAACGCATTCTTACGCGCGTTACGCAACTTTAAATTCCAGCGGCAGATCGACGTGTACCACTTGGAGCCGAACGCGTCGTACTGGTTCCGAGTGTGGGCGACCAACTTGCTGGGGCCCGGCCCGCCCGTCGAGGTGCTCGCCACCACGCTCTTCACCGACCAGGAGGCAGGTGGGAATTATATTGTATACTTGGTTAATAAGCGGAAATTTGATTTCCAAGACACAGTTCGCATTAGCCCATGTTCAGAAATGGAATAAAAGTGGCTGTTTTGTAATGGTTCGATTCGAATGTTACAAGTGCATTGTGTCATAAGCAAGGTGTCGGTTATCGTTATCATCTGCCTATTACAGTCTGTGTAGGCCATCCCCTGAGGGGTTACGTCTATAATCCCCAAGATGCGTTTGCGGGTAATTATTATTGATCAGCATATTGATTTTTCCCTGAATAAGACTGAAAGGTTATAATTGACTAGTACATTCCTTATATCTAAATTTATTGAAATTTGTTTCTGTCACAGTACCAGTGAAAGTGATATGCAGATAATCGACACACGTGTTTACCAGGAGTAGGTCCTGATTGCTAACAGACCTTTAAACGGGACTACAGGATTATTGGATAACATGGAGACATGAACAGAGATCGCTTAAAATCGGGGCATTTTGTATACCTTTTGATGCTTGTATAAAAAAAGTTCCAAATGTAAGTGTAGTTATATGGGGTTTTGTAAGTTATTCGAATTAAATTACAGAGCTGTACAAGCACTTCCTGGAGGGCGCGGAGACGTTCGACACGCGCACGTGGCTGGCGGCCGTGTGCGTGGTGATGGGCACGCTGGCCGTGCTGGCGGCCGGCACGTGCGCCGTGCTGTGCCGCGAGTGGCGCCGCCCCGGTGAGCCCGCGCCCTAGCTAACGCCGCTGCCCCGCCTCTACTTCCTCTTCCGTTGAGATCGTCTCGTCCCGTGCCACGGTCGACCGTCGCCCCACACTCTAGCGACACTAGCTCCTCACGTACCTCATAGATCTCACAGCCTGCTACAGCGAAACTCCGATAGATACGATGTTTAGTCTCAATGGTAATAGGGTGATACAAGTCATCGTGCGATTATATTAATTGATAAGTAATGTTCAAACGAAGCGAGTGACGTCACAAAGATGAGCATTTTGACGAACGACACAGTATGGCCCGGAATAGCGCTGAAGCAACAATTTGTCTCGAGTCATCGGTAACACATCGAGGACACTCGAACATCTCGAGGACTGTTTGTGGTGTCTCCTCATGGTAGCTTCTCATCTCTGTAGTGTCTTAATATTCGATTAAGTGGTGAGTGTTCGAGTGTACTCGTAATCGATGTGTCACACCACTGTCAAACTGTTTGACATCTGACACGGGACTGAGGTTAGGGCGGAATTTAATGGCGGCAAAAAAGCTTAAGAAAGTGTGTAATATATTATTATTATTATTAGTACATACTATATTTAGTATTTTAGAGCTACTTGTAAGAACGCAACCAAATAACTGCGCTTTAAAGATCGCGATCAGTTACCAAGTGTACATTTTAACTAAATAACGTAAAAAATTATGTACATTAATAGTACAGCTTCCTAATTACTCACGATTCTGGAAGATATAATCCAAAATAAAAAAGATCAAATTAATGACGAACAGATAATATATCATATAGACTTATTTCATTAGTGTTGAATAGGAAGACAATATTATTGCATAATAATAAAGAGTACAATACAGAAGATTTGAAAGAAAATGTTCCAAAACAATCTGATACTTCTAGGAATATAAGAATATTTACCTAATACATAAGGAATTTCAATTAAAGTATTAACAATAATGACGCACGCTTAAATTGAGATAGCAAATTAATTTTATAAGGTCTAGTTGTTAATATAAAATATTTAAAAGAAAAAAAATATGACAGAAAAAAATACTTTATAGTAGTTGAGTTGCTAAACCAAAAAAATAGTTCTTCCATTTAAGGGTTTGGAGGTAGATTTTATTATAAAACTAATTGAAAAAAGTGACTATTATATCTTTTTAAAGCTATCGAGGGTGCTACGCGTTAATGCAAACATATACAATATGTATGTGTATATAATTACATAATATACCAAAAAGCAATTGCTTGATACGTTTTAAATTTTATGTCTTCGCTGTTTGGCGTAGGGAGTTTATTGCTGGGTCGATATGAGACGGGTAAGAATATCCAATGATACATTTTATTATCTATCTATGTATCTATGTATTTTATCTCCATCGAGGCATTTTCAGCAGCAGCGGTAATCGCCAAGTGACGTAGAATTTAGTCTCCCGTTCCCGACACACACTTTTTTAACGGGAAAGATAAATATCTTGATGACACCCATATTCCTTATATTTCTCTTTGTTGTCTCTACGCGTTGCAATTTTAACCTCATACTAAATAAATTATAGCCCGTTATAGATATTTGAAATTATTGGAATAGAAGAAATTTTAAATTTACATGTAATTTTCTACATACATATTAAGACATATGTATAAGTGATATAAAATGTATCATTGGATATTTTTCAAAATGGCGTTCGTAGAACTAAAAGACATTTATTAATATAGATTATGGACCAAAACAATACATTGCGTCAATTAAGATGTAGGGAGACTTGAATTCAAAGCAATCTATATAGTACAATCTCAATATACACACAGATATGACCCCTATTGTTGTAGGTTTAAGGAATATATTCCATTAGCATGAGGCTTAGCCTTCTGATCTATTGTAAGATATAATCTTGAGCATATATATGTATATCATAGCTTGAGCGATTCGTAGTGATTAGTTAAATCTATTTATACTTACACCTTCAGTGAAAAATGTAAAATAATAATTGAAATTATGTCAGAGCCCAACTAATAAAATTATAATTATATTTTATATCCTCATATAAAATGTTATATACCGTGCTATTTTTCATTTAGTTTTCTGGTCAGTATAAATCTTTATTTTATGTACCTATCAAATATTGTTATAAAATGTAATGAAGAATTAATTTATGTTACAACAATATCTCATTTTTCACAGACGAATAAAAATATATATTGAAAAAAAAATGCAAATTTTCAAAATGCAATAATAATTACCTATTAATGGAGTGTATATTAAAAATAGGTGTTTTATTAATAGTTTAGTATACCTTTAATATTTTATCACTTTCAATTTGATGCTTTAAATTTTAAAATAATACTTATATGAAATTAGATTTAAAAATAAATAAATAGTAATTTAATTACAGTTATATCCTTAATATAATATTAATTATCGATAAAACATTCTATAGCTTAAAGCTTAGAACAACATAATTTTGTGTAGGCTTAATATTATTATTATTATTACGTACTATTAATATGTAGGTTTTATTTGTCGATGGTATACGGGAACGTCTTGCCAAAATATTATTTTGCTTTATTAATGATAAGATTGTGTATGAAATGCTTTATTCAAGTGTGAACAACACTTTTGTTGGGTTAAATATTAACGGTGACTTTCAACGTTTTATAAAAATAAAAACGCATCAGATCATAATTAGGCTGAAATTATTAGGGAGACTTTTAAATTTTATTATTTCAAATTTTACCTCGTATTTTTTTCGGTATCACCCCCACTGTGAACATCTTTTAAATCAAAAGACATAAACTATGGTAATCCACATATTATTTGCTAACGTTAACGCTAGTGATAAAAAAAATTGTTACATAATTATAATATATAAGGTTATCGTAAAACAAATACATGTTAACAAACGTACAGAAACAAAAAAATATATAATATGGCACAGTGTAAAGCTCGTAGTCCAAAACAATGACAATGTTCCATGCTTTAAGCAACTGTCTGAAATAAAATCATCTTCGAATATTCTCAAAATAATGCCCAATAGAAACTTGTTCTAGAAATTTCGTTGTAACAATAGTACCGTATCATAGCACTTCAAGTTTCCGCTGACACAAAATACTGGCGCACTCCTAATTAGTACAACTTGGATTTTCTATAGTGATAATAAATATCTTCAATGAAACTATATAAATATTTAAACAAACTAAGCTGTATAATTCTATTCTTATGATGACTGTAGGACCACATTGCATTCTCGGACCACTTTTCGTAGACGCATAGCTCTGTAGCTTTTTCTAAGACACCTCAAAATAAACTAAGATTGTTCTACTAAATAGGAATCTATAATAAGAAATGTAAGTTTCAATTTACTGTAAAATACTAAGAATTTCGCCTACAAAACTCGTAGACCATAAACTTGACTATAGTCTAGATGAGAATCTCAATCCTAAGGGCGCCTTCAAATTTGCGGCAACATGCCGCGCGGCCGCCGGGCGGCCGCAGCGCGTCTGCAGCGCTGCGGCCGCACTGCTGTCGCTAGGTTACAAATCGTAGTGTTGTTTCAAGATGGACTCTGACGAGGAAACACTTCTCTTAGTGTTACTATTAAACAGAAAAAAGATTTTGGGCAAAAAAACAAGACAAAATAACCTAAGAAAACGTTGCCGTTATTTTGTATAACTCATCAAACTGAATTTTATAAAGTAAAAAGCTACAGTGACAAGCAATTTCAGAATTACTTAAGATTGTCAAGAAAACAATTCTACGAATTACTTCCCCGTTTAGAATATTATATTGGAAAACAAAATACAATTCCAAACTCCAAAAATACTATTTGTGCTGAAGAGAGACTATTTATAACACACAGACTGTACTTGTCGGACCTCAAATCCCATATCGTTGGACGACTCTCAACCTCATCGATAAATTCTTCAACCTGATTTTCGTTCATGTTTAGACTTGTACAAAAAAATACGTGCGCACATCACTAGTCGATCGATGAACTGATGCGCGGCCGCAGCGCGGGTGTAGCGCTACAATCGCACGTTTTTTATTTATATGGATTTATAAAACAGCGCGGCCGCAGCGCTGCAGACGCGCTGCCTTCGCGCGGCATGTTGCGGTAAATTTGAAGGTGCCCTTAAATATATTTTATGGTACGCACTTTTTTGCGTTGAGACGGAATAACATGAAAATGTATAGAAATTTCCTATAAGTAAAAGTAAAGATTGTAGCATAGTGTTTGTGTGTCTGTCAACACACGCACGAGTGTCTGGATATTACACGGCTAAACGTGACGTCACGCCTGTAATCCCCTAAGAGTTAGGCGGAGAAGTATAATATACACCCACGTGTCACCAGTCACTTTCGCTGATATCATTTTATGAACTTATCGTCATACATTTTTTAGAATTTAACAAAATGGTAACCAATTCAAATTTATTCATTACTTTTCCCCAACCTGTATAGTGTTTGTCTTCTCCGACATTCGCGAAAGCATTGAAAATTTTGATAAACACATACAACAATAAAATCGTGTATTAATAATAAACGAACAAACATACATTGTATAAGAAAAGTAAGTGAAAACAAAATGGACGTTATCTTTGACAAAATGGATGTTATTTTGAATTTGAAACTAAACTAGTGTTGTGCCTACAATGTACGATAGTACATGACGACGTAAGCCCAACGCTAGCACATCGGTAGAGTAAGCAGGCGAGCAGAGAAGCAGCAAAATACTAGGTAAAAATATTTTAACAGCTAACTGTAGATCAATTTAACTGTCAACGCCGCCTTAGACTCGACTTTCTCCTTATTACCGAATACTTAGTAGTGAGAGAAGGTTTATCATTGAATCATTACTTTTACAATTTAACATTTTATTACTATAGATATATACATAAATAGTTTTTAGATTTACTTCCTTCACTAACCGCGATAAAGCTTAGTGTGTCTGCTATTAAGCATTATGATATTACCACAATAGTTCAAAATTTTAACTGATCTTTGAATCCACTGTTCCCTTTAGGTGTCGTTGATAAGTATCGGATTCGCTTAATATTGTGGTACCGTTCATAAAAATTAGGTTTCTATGATCGTAGTTTTTCTTAAATGTAATTTTTATGTACGGTGTCTGCTGTGTTTGTTTACAGAGGTGTAAGTGTCGCCATCTATGAAGTTTTTCGAAAAATTAATTATTGGAAACTCGCTTCTGTAACTGGATTTAGTCAGCTTTCGTTTCATTACAATAGTAAAGATATCGCTTTGCTTCGAATACAACTTTAGAAGCTGAACGCCGTACGGAAGCGAGCTTCGTCAATTCGTTTCGATCTGTCCGCATGTCTCGCATCTTCTCGGGTACCGATTTTTTACGTGCCGTATTTTATTCATCCTTATTCATTCGAAATTTTTTCTTCTTTCCCTTCTATCGCACTGGCTTGGAACGCACGCTTGGACCGCGGGGCTGCACACTAACAAACAAACATTCACACACACGGTGACGGTACGTATTAACCGAACGCCACTAACCCGCGCCGGCCGCACGCCGCGCCGGCCGCACGCCGCGCCGGCCGCTCGCCGCGCCGCAGACCACGGAGACGAGCAGGACGTCATCGAGCTGGTGCCCAACATCATCCTCAACCCGGGCTTCGTGGAGTGCGAGGCGCGCGGCGAGCCGCGGGGGGAAGCGCGCGGCGTGCGGCGCGGCGGCGCGGCGCTGGAGGTGCGCAGCGGAGTGCGCGCGGGCGCCGGCGCGCCGCGGCGCGTCTGATTCTCGTCCATCCTTCACCTCAGGATATTCTATCTCACCGATTCCGGCCTGTGCTCGTGACCCGAGCGCGGCGCGCGCCGCCGGACGCGCTCGACGTCGCTCCGGAACGCTTAGAACGTGCGACGTCGGCTGCGCGGCCAATATTTGTTACGAAATTAATAAGACCGGAGGATTTATTCGTACCGTGGCGTGTTTTATTAGTTCCGTAATATTATTGTACCGAACGATCGTGCTCCACGGGCGCACGCATCCACGATCAAATCGAGTTAATTATTTTTCTACGGATTGTAATTAGGCTTTTGCCTTAAGCTTGACAAAATAATCAAACACCTTGTAAGAATTTTAAACTTGCCACATGTCGTATGCTTACTACTCAGTGGAGTAGCGTGGAGGGGGGTTGGCAAAATTTAACATTAAATAACAAAATACCTGTTTTAACAATATATAATAGTACTGACCTTTTTTTCCTTTGACGTGATGGTCATACGGCAAAACATATATTTTTCCGTATGACCGTATTAGGGAGCGGCAAAATTTTCTTCCGCCTCGTTCGGCTGACACTTCCGCTACGCCACTGTTATTACTAGAAATCATTTTAAACCCAAAAATACATAAAAAGGTAACTATATTATAAAATGTATTTAACGACTACCCTATATGAAAACGAATATTTTAAATATCGAACTAATGTGTATAACGGCATTTGCTATTTTTGACGGTTTCAATCAATAGTATCACGAAGTTTCTATGAAAGTTCATTATATAAAACATACAAGATAGTAAAACATACATACTACCAAGAATAGTTGGTACAATTGTTACCATTTTCCTCATTTTCGCGCAGCCATTTTACTACCACTTAGCATAGAATTCCCGCTTCTAATATTCTGCGAAATCGTCGTCATTAGATATATCACAAAGAATCTATTGAAACCCACTACTCCCCAAACATTAGACTACGAAAAGCCAGACTATAATATAACCGTAACTAAATTTAAAATGCAAAAGCGTTTTCAATCATAACTTATATTTGATAAACGTCAATGTCACAGATGCAAAATATGTCATAATTATATTCGTGGCACACCTTATGAGGACAGATGCGGTAGTAAGCATACGAATTTGTATGTCCAGGTATATTATATCGAAAGTAAAACAATCCAAGGGTAAAGGCGGACATATCATCAGTGCTTAGTGAAGATTATTTTTGTCAATGAATTGGAGCGATAGAATATTCTATGGATGGCAGAACTATGGCGCTGTTTGCCACTTTGATGTAATGGCCAAATTATTTTTTCAAAAAATTAATACAATTCAATTTCTCTTTTCCTTTTTTCCTTCAATTGTATAGTTATGTTAATATAAATTGAGAAATTTGTGATTATTGGCTGTATATAGAGGTTTCGATTTTGTTCGAGTTTTCAATATTTAACTTAATAATTACTTACAAGCGTCCGTGATGATGCTTTGGTTTTGAATTTTGTTAAAAATAATTTGGCAATAATTTAGCTTAAATCTAACCACTGAGAGAGAATTTTTTTAGTGTTGTAAGTGTTTCGTATTTAAATAGTGTTGAGGTTGCCATTATAGATAAATAAATGTAGTAACTAAATTTGGTTTTAAATAGTTTCGAACACGAACTGAAGCTTTGCATTTACTTTTGATATAAAAAAATATACATAGCCTTGTAGCGTCGTAGTCATGTACTACAATTGTTTTTTCCACTGGCAACCCCAATGCCGCCTAAGTGACGTAAATTTTGAAAAATATTGCTTACCGTTTAAAAAAATAACAAATTGTTAATGTTGCTAGCTGTAATAATGGAAATGGTAAATGGAATATTTAATTATGTATTTTTTGCTATATTTATTATATATATTTTTGTAACGGATCTCATGTAATTATTAGCGTAGATTACAAACAAAAAAAAGGACAATTGTAATTGTTTCGTTGTTATTTTTTAAATGTGATTTTTACACTGTGATTTCTCTTCCATAGTATCGTGGTATGTTGGTTTGTATTTAAATCAGTGGGGTGATTAACAATTATACGGAAACCTGTGTGTGTAACTATTTTATACGTAGATCGTTGGAGACTGCTGCTAAGATGCACTAGTGTTGTATATGCAGTACATATATATTAGATTAAGGGTTGATCCACATTACCGCGCTCTCGCCTGGACTGATTTCGATCAGGTACAAGGACTAGTCACGAATGGTTACTTTGTTGGTTTAAAAGTTATCACACTTTCATCCTTTATAGCGGCTCATCCGGTATCCGGTATAGTATTATGGTAAGATAACGGTTACAACTCGATTGTTTATACATATCTTGTTCCATTCTCTGGGATTATCGGTGCTATTACAGCAAGCCCTTTGACCTCTCCCTCCTCCGGAAATGCGCAACTTTTATGAACGTAAAGCTATCCATGATGACAAATGTACTAAAATCAAATTTCAGTCTTGATTTTTCTATCAAATTTCTATCAGCAAAAAGGCAAGAAAATATTGCTACAGTAATCAATATTTTCCTATTCAATTATATTTTAATTAAATAATCAACCGGAATGAATTCACTCAGGGTCCATTTTCCCGCCTTGTTTTCAGCCGTGTTGGAATCGTGTACCTACATTACAACAGCTTTCGTGGTAGTGTTGTGACAGTGTCGCTTAAAAAAATTTTGTCAACCTTATTTAAAACTTTTCCTGATGCTGACTTAATCACTACGATGCAAAAACAAAAGGTATCCTTATACTGTAGATATGATTAGTAAATATCCTTTTTCTAAGACGTAATCAAACTGAGATGCAAACAAATAGAAGGCGCTAGTAGTGTATATCCTTCAATCTTGTGTGAAGATTCGCGAACATTCTGTATTGATGTATGAATTAATTGTGACGCCATGGTGCGGAATGTGGATAGATTCTTAGTCGTAGGTTAAGCTTTTAATTAACACAGCACTGTGGCCCTATGCGGTCAGCCTAAGTACACAGCTTTGAAAATTGTAAATCGAATAGGCGATTGTAGTGTTGCCAGGTGACAATATGGTAGTAAATATTCATATACACAAGCCCATGTTGAATTATTAGTTCTCGTGACACTCGAAGGCAATGATGCACGAAATTATATTTAGCGGGCATTAATTTTGACTGGTTATGACTATTGAGGATTAAATAAAGAATAATTTACTGAGAAAAAAACAAATTCTCTTTTATCCGTAGTTTAAAAATACATCAAAATCTGTTTCTAAGTGACAAGTGACGTTTGTAGACGACCTGTCATAATCGCCACGACTGGTCAATTTGACAACACCCGCGTTAGGTAAGTGTTACAAAAGATGAATGTATATATACAAAAAGTTGTTGTCGGTTTGTAGAGCGGTTTATTTTTGTACGCGACAAGTAAGCATATCAGGGAGCCTTAGAAATTAAAAGAGATTATGATATAAAATATTGTAATTACATAAATATTTACAAAGATCCTAATCCTTCCTTCAGTTCTACGTACTCGCAACGTTAGTGACTGGATTCCACTTTAAACATTTTATACAAGCAAACTTATAACCATTGATTTACCAAGTTCATTTAAATGTTTTGTTTGGTATTTTATTTCGTTTGGTCTTTTAAAAAAATCATTCAATTAAATATGACCCAGCACCAGTTTTGTTTTTGATTTGAAGTTGTTAAAACGATTTAATAATTGCCATGAACTATGCAATTACGTTGTCGTTTTACAAAAATGAATCTAATAGCGATAGATTTAAAGTTGTCAGTTCAGCGTATCATTCTCTAACGTTGCGAGCCCTCCTCTTGTCTCTTCCCCTCTCGAAGCTCATTGCCTTTCTGTGTACTCCTCACTATCTTGTTCATATATATATTTAATCTATAAATATATATACCTATTGTCTTCTATGTATTAGTACGTTACTGGCTGGTTGTATTTGAGTTCACTATATACATGTGCCGGTTACAAGAATAATTGATACCTGTGTTTTTTTTTAGTAAAATGATTCCGGCGGGCATTTAGAAGATATTGAAATGTATAAAAAAGGTTAATCCCAGAGAAATTTTTGATTTTATGATAAATGTACTTTCCTGACGATAACGCAATCAACCCACTTTTTTTACATTGTTCGCAAGCATTTACATGTCAAGTGGTGAAGTAGGCAGTATAATCCATAGTTAAATATTTATGTTCAAATATTAGTAGATGTCCTCCCAGACCTTCTTTACACATACCTTCCCGTCCCTCGGGACTACAGCGGATGTCTAAATAGAGTATTCCTGCGGGCGATGCAAAATATGAAAATTATTTAGAACTATTATATTCCAATACTTTAAATACAACCAGCCGTTCCGCACAATATAAAGAAATAAACAAACTGATATTCCTAAGTCTGGATAAGTGCCCGGTATATGGCAATAGGCTCACCACCTATTCCATCGTGGGACTTAAAAGTAACTGGTGAA
>DWFO01000915.1:0-17679 GCA_018246595.1 Mimoniades nurscia nurscia
TTCTAATTTAGATTTTCTAGTAGTGGCTCGAAGTCTGGATAAGTGCCCGGTATATGGCAATAGGCTCACCACCTATTGCATCGTGGGACCTAAAAGTAATTGGTGAAACGTGGGAATGTTCTACATTCCTCTGCCTACCTCTTCGGGGATTGCAGGCGTGATGTTACTTTTCTTTTTTTTTTAGTATCTATAAATTTTTCAAGTCGTGCAGTAGTTTAGGAAATGCTTTCATTTTGTTCTAAAGTGTTATTTTATTGTTTATCAAAGTAATAGAAAACTAAATTTTCTAGTGGTTGCTCGGAGTCTGAAATGTGCCCGGTGTGTGGCAATAGGCTCACCACCTATGCCATGTTGCCAAAGCATGTTGCCTGGGTCTGCCCACGATCTGCCGAATTAAGCGTTATCGAACACAGATGGTTGAGTATTTGATCGAATTTTCTCGATATGCCAGCTTTTGAGCAGACGTACCTTAGAAACTGCATTCTTTTAACGTCCGCGGAGAATTTTTAAGTCATAATGTCATAATACGAACAATTTTGCTCTTGATAAGGACCTAAGTTGATAATAAGATGATCGTTGTGGTATGAATAAAGGGCGGGCTAGAAATAACGGCTTAATGTGAATTGGTTGCTATTTTTAATAACGAAAATAATTAATTTGTGTTTTATATAGAAATTTGTTTAGAAACAATGACAATGTATTTAAAAAATGATATCAGTGAAATGATCCGCTCCAGAGTTGATGCATTTTTGTACATAAAAAAGTTAAGGCGAAGTGTTATGTGATCGAAAGACCTCATGATTATATGCTTAATCTTTTCTGGTTTTTAGAAATCTCGCATCTACCATAACAAACCTTGTAAGTGATGAAAATAAAGACAAGATGGAATCATCAATTTCGAGCTAAAAGTATTGCACGGAAATCAATATACCATAAAACGAGTACAAATGTGTTCGATTCGACAGGTAGCCATTGGGCCGATATAATTTGTTAACATAACGTCACAAATCCTACATTCTGAAATAAACTATCGTAAAACATTAGCAAGTTTTCGATTTTAACAAAGTGGATTACAATCGACAATATATCATTACTTTTGCACTTCCTTATACAAGTAGATTCATTGCAAGTCCGTTCGTCTAAATCATGATCAAAATGATCTAATTTATACCAAATCTCACAAGAAATCAAGTTAAACAAATAATACTAAGCACAGTAATACTTCATAAACAAGAACCGACAATAAAAACAAAGCACTTGTTACTTAATGATGAGCAAGCTTCGTAAATATTCAACGAAATCCTTATACATATTTGTTCTTGCAATGTTATTTACTTGTTTGTTAACAAAAGTACGCAAAGTAACTTGTAAGTTACGAGGCAGCACAATAAAATTTGATACGTTTTGCCTCGAGGCATCCGTGAAAATGCTTGTAATCGAGCTTGTGTAAGAAAGTAAATATACAACTTACAGGTAACTCTGTATATACATATAATTTATATTAAATCAAGACTGCCTCGTCGGTCGTGTTGGTTGCAAGTGCGACTGCCAATCGGGAGGTCCTGGATTCAAATCCCGGGTGGGACATTACAAAATTTGTCTAATTTAGATTTTCTAGTAGTGGCTAGGAGTCTAGATATGTGCCCGGTATATGGCAATAGGCTCACCACCTATGCCATAGTGGGACGTAAACCTAATTGGTGAAACGTGGGAGTGTTCTACATTCCTCTGCCTGCCTTTTAAGGGATTACAGGCGTGATGTTACGTACGTATATTTAATTAAGCAGTGACAGTCTAGTGATATACAATTCAAAATTGTACTTCAGGGGTGTGGATTCAAATCCTGGTTCGTAATTGTATATAAAAAATGTGCGTTTTCAAAATATAAAATCACTAGCAGTAACGATGAACGCAGCTTAGTGACTACACCTGCATATCTTAGTCTTCTACATATAATTCCCAAAGATGTGTAATATCTGTCGCCCTCCATGATGAGCGTGACAGACTACGATTTTAGAGCTTCTCACTCCAAGAATCAATGTTTTAAAGGTTAGATGACGATAATTTAAACAAAGATTTATACGAAAAGTGAAAGAGAATAATGGTTAAAGCACTTAAATTAGGCATTCGTAAAGGTTCGTTTCAGACTGGCTTTACTTTTGAAAGTCAAACAAATTTGTAATTATTTAAATTAACCAAAGCTATGATAAAACCTGCAATGACGTCACTGGTTTGATCAGACCAATATACATACATTAAAATTTACAACTCACTGGAAGGCATTATGTAAACAATGACAGTTATGATAAAAGTACTAATTGTAAGAAACAAAAGGAGTTACAAATTGTTTTAGGCTTATTAGATTCTTTGAACACTGATTGCAAGTTGTCATAATAATTAGTTTCTTATAGTTTTCGGCCTCTTTTACAACTTAGAGGGTAAGGCAGCCTGTGGAAGATCTGTGTATAGCAAAAAACAATATAAACTGATTTTGATGACTTTTAAAATGAATTTAGCTTAAAGCTTGGAAAAAAACAAGCACACTAGAAATCCTTTTTAACCACTTAAAATTTCAATGTCGGACGAATGAATTATTACAAAGGTACATATAATATGTGTATATATAAGATAAATAAATTGTAAAAACTAAATATATATGTAGGTATTATATTGTATAAAATTTTAATATTCATAAAATAATTTTCCTGAAAGGCTCCGCTCGCAAATGTAGCTGCGATTAATCAGATATAATACGTAGAAAGGTGAAAACCGCTAGGAAATCCGTCTGTGGCCCGGTCGGATTAGAGCTTTGCGCAATCAGAGATAAATTATTATATCAAGATTCTTATGTTAGAGTAATGAATTAATTTAATATACTTACTCTATTCATTCGGTTTGTATACAAATCACATATTGCGCTACTTTCATTTTTAATTTTTGTGTCTCTGACTGTCTCATTGGTAGAGTCAATCCTGTATCGAGTATTGTTGAATTTTTCTGATTAGAATTTCTAGTTATAATTTCTAGTAGTGGCTATGAGTCTAATTTTGTGCCCAGTACCTATATTAAAAATTTGATGAAACGTTAATAAATTAGCTGTTACTTATAACTTACTATACTATTGATTTTGTAAATACGACAACTCTCTTGGGGTTTGCAAAACAAAAAAGAATTCTAAGAAGCTTATATCTTGAAGGGCTCTTTATGTAATATTTGATGAAATTTTAACATTATAGATCAATACACAGATTTTGACTATCATTATATTAATAACACATAAACATATTAATAATATACTCGTACATATCTAGTAACCCAGACATAATTAAAAGATTTTTTTTTTAAATTAATGTTCGCAGTTTGCAACCGCCAAGAAGCCACTTTCATTATCAAACAATAGATGGCGTTAGGTGTCGTATGTGCTTTCGAAACACCCGTTTACAATTTTTTTATTTCTGGTACTTTACATTTAGGACTTACGTATGTATAACGATATTTATCATAATAATTTAGATTAGTAACCGATCAATAATTTAGGTCTACGTATTCCATTTTACTATCGTAAGTCAAGATGTACCCCAGGCTACCATCCACTTCTCATAGACACTCTGAGGAGGATGAAGCGTTTCGCTAAGTCGTTTCTACAACAGACTGCAAAAGAGTGGAAAATATTTTTTCTGATCCGTATTACCTGAAACTTTTCACGACAAGGCTAAATAGGTACTTTCTATGTAAGCGTGCTACATCCAAGAATGCATTTCAATAGATCACATACAGAAACACACAGAAACAGATTATAGCAATAGTGCTATAAAACTGAATAAAAAATAAAATAGTCGCGTGCAAAGCTTATAGTTTGCGGTATTCATAATAAGAAACTTAATTAAATTTTCATCAGGAGATGAAAGTTAAAAAAATCTTTTGTGGATATTATACAGTTTTCCTAATGACATTGCCGTACCGCAATATAATTGCAAAGCTGTACGTATTTATTTCGCTAATAATATTTTCATTGGAAATAATATTTTTGCTGCGAAGCAGAAGTAGATGGTTTATTTTAAGCTAATTTTGTTGCTAAAGGATGTGAATCAGTTAGAGTTTTAATTTAATTATAATTTTTAGTTAGATCTAATTTATAGTTAATCTCTAAATTCTCTAGTACATTTGTTTATTAAGCGAAAAAAGACGACGTTTTAGTCTCGCCACGCTGCCCAAGGGCGGGTCGGAAGGCCCCACAAGCCTTAGAGAACATTTTTTTGTGAACTCTAAGGTTTACAATATTCTTTCACCATTAAAAACCAATTATCTCATTAAATTATATTATAATGGACTAAAATGTCTTAAGAATGTACCTAATTCGATTTAATAAAAAACGAAACTCAATTCGTCAGCGACAAAACCATTGTAATACACAATAAAAATTTAAAAATACGATACTACTAAAAAGGTAACATCGCGTATTTAATCCCAGAAGGGGTAGGCGGAGGAGTATAGAAGACACCTTTTATGATTTAAATTACGGCTTACTATGGAATATGTGTATTGCCATACAACGGTCAACAAGTCATTACTAGAAATTTCGACTAGAAACTCTAAGTTAGATTCCATGTTGGGAAAATCCAATGGTGCCTGACCCGGTACTTGAACCCAGGCCATCTCGATCAGCAGTCGCGCCTGCAACCACTCGACCATCGGGTCAATGAAAACATTTACTAAACAGCGCTTCACTTTACTTTTAATATATATTTCAGTATTTATTACCATAATTGTATTCGATACTGAGAAATCGAAATATGTGAATACTCTGAAAATATCTACGTAAGTAAGACGTATTTTGTCGATAATGTATATTAGCATACGTTTATGTTTATACGAGTGTTTTGAATATCGCACCCTCGTCTTTCACCCCTTTCATAAGGGGTTTGTCGATATTTCCACTACTCCGTAATATCCTGTTCGCTCTATATGAACCCGTACATACCCGTTGGGTTTCCTGAATCATATTTTTCTCCCATTTCACCATTGGAACCACGTGATATTTATTTTTAGGGACCAATGTGGTTCAGTATCGTAAAAGATATAGACAATTCTAACGACTACAGATGGTTCAATTCTTATCCTATCTTAGATTTTTAGTAGTACAGCGAAGTGTATATTCCTAATAAATTCACCTACAGTTTTATAATATCCGGTTCTTCTTCGTCGAGACGATAACTGATCTTTAGTGAACATCTATCGTGGTGAAAGGATTAGTCGCAATGTCCAGGGTGCGCCGGGCAGTGTATGTTCGTACTTACTCGTGATTAGTTAGACATGGTCGCTGTTCACGCAGGTTCTTTTCATGCAACCCAATATCCGGTAAAAAAGTTTTTTTAAACATCCGGTTTTTAAGGTCAATAGTGGACCCACGTAGTAGCAGCATCTCAATCGTCCACTCTTCCAAATGACCAGCAGCGAATGTCTGAAACTGAAATCCATTTTCTTGCTCCAATGAACTTATTGCGCGCCAAGCGAAACATGGACATACGAAATGGATCCTCAAAAATAATCCAGTTAGAAATTCTTAACAAACGGATATATTATGCGAATATTGCATTGCTTATATGTATTAAATCCAACGTTAAAACAATACGCGCGTGCTACGTATTGGCAATATTTATTTTATTTGTTTTATTTGTTTTAATTTTTCAATATTGCCAACTGCAATTCAAAATAGACGAATTTCCATTAATATTAATAATAATAATACTAGATTTATTTCAGACCATGAGTTCATACCTTCGGTTAGTATCACACAATATCTTACACGACTATGTGAGTATCACATAATTTCTTACACGACTATGTTAGTATCAAAAAAATTCTTACACGACTATGTTAGTATCACCCAATTTCTTACATCACTATTACACCCAGTACCTTCTTTGTGAACTGTACTTTTGTTAGGATAATTAAAATTGAAAACTCAAAATATATATGTACATATACATATATAGTTTCTGTGTACCACTCAACCATCGCCTTAACAAAACACATAGTGTTGTATCAATAATACTTAAATACGTCAAGTCATTCAACCGTTTCTCGGTCTCTACAACTTTAAAAATATGAAATACTTGAATAATTTCATGCATGTGTCCAATTATAGCTAACGAATTAAAACTACTAACGACAAGAACGTCACAAGCATATTGTCACGTCTATTTCCCATAGGGGTAGGCAGAGTTTTCCGTATACTTAATTCGCCTCTTTTACATTCATTAAAGTCGTCATATATGTATAATAAATAAAATGAATCACTAAACTGAATTACTAAACATAAACTTACTCTTTAGTGTCTCTTTCACATTGTGCGTAACGATACGTTTTCCGCGTATTTATTCCGCGCAAAACATTCTAGACTTAGTCATAATTTGTAAATCTAGGACATTTATTACATACAAAGAAAAACATCCCTCGTTCTGTATTTAATACTAACCTTCTACTCTTCTCCTCTACCTCTATGGACCTCAAAAATTAACTAACTCTAATACATCTAACACAGAGCTCAGAGACGCCACGCACTAATCTATTCAATTTAACTTCTCGTCTAAGTTTGCTTACTCGATCCGGGCCACTTCTCCGAAGTGCTTCGGAGATTACGAAGTGTAATGTATGCCGCGGCTACCAGCGGCCACGACCGAGAGCCTCGCGTACTCACTGTAATGACTTTGGCATAATCTACTGAACACTACGTTTTCGGTCGCGCTAACATTCTTTTATTTCTATCTATGATAATATTTAAAATCATACGAAACTTTTAATTTAAATATAGTTATTTGTTTTATTAAGGTAGGATATGATTGTTGATGTAGTAAATTACTTTATTTCAGTAAATTTCTTCGTTAATATAGTAAATTATTAAATATTTTTTATATATTATGACCGAGGGGGTTGAAATATAAAAAAAAACTGCTTATAAAAAGTTACAGAAATATAATAGGCTAAAAAATAATAATAACGCTAAAGAAATTGAGTTGAAATGCTTTATAGAGCTAGGTGTGAGCGACTGTGGTTTAAGGGACTCACGTATCAATGGCTGAAGTTGGTCCGTGTAGTTGGACAACTCCGTCGCGCTGGGCGCAACCGTTCGGAATAAAACGAACTTTAACCTTGTTAAATGTTACTCTTGATACCATTTTGTGTTCAACTTGAACATTAATTCACATTTATTTGTCTTTGCCAACATTGTTGACTTAATGATTTCGGTTTAGGAAATGTCAATTGATGGGATTACTTAACTCCATGTTATATGAGTGTAAAGTATTTACACAAGTATTAATAGATGTAAGTAAAAAGCAGTAATTGTTTAGACGTCTAGTATAGTGGTGGGTGATTTGAAATGTGAAGCTGTGGGCAGTTCATTTCTCTCGCGTAAAAAAAATATTTGTTCGATAAGCTAGTGTTCGTTCTGTGTATAAGTGGCATAGGTTATACATAATGTATGTATTTAGAACTTAAAATATGTATGTATTTCGCAATCAGATGGCTGTATTGTTCCAAATAACATAAGTTTATATAATATATATTTGGACTCGACGCTGTCTGACTAGCCTATTATATAAATGTTATTCACAATGTTATTATTGTTGTTGATATTATAAAATTTTGTTTCCATTTGAAATATGTAGAATAAAATTTAAATTTTTTGTGAAGTTATAGGAGAGAATTATTAAAGCAAGAAAGAACCTGGATTTTTTGTGAAGTTATAGGAGAGAATTATTAAAGCAAGAAAGAACCTGGATTGAATAATAACACACGAGAAAAATATACTTGAAAATAAATTTAAAGTTTAATGGCAACAAATCGCTTGCTTATACTTACTGGGTATTTTAAACTTTCACAGCAGAAAACGTACAAAATAAGTTCAATCGCAACTTCGCCGCGGCTCACAAGTTGAATATAAATTTGTATGCGAACAGCTCAGTTGCCTGTATTTATTACCAGTTTGCCAATTTTTGATTTGCAATAAACTTTTTATTGTAGTTATTCCGTTCGCTGATATTGTTTTTTACGATATTTAAAAGTTTGTTTTTAATTGTATAGAAACATTTTTAGTTTATTATGGTTACGAGTATTTTCTGTTTTGAGAAAATGACACATTATAACATTTTACTATAAATATTATGACATTTTACTTAATAAAAAATAAATTAGCTAGCAAACAAGCAAGCAAGAAAGCATACAAATTAATAAGTTAATAATTTTTAACGATGACTTCAATGAGAGGAAAAACAGAAATTTAGCTGAGATAAAAACGCTTTAAACTATTATAAAATTAAGATTAGAAACAAAGACGTAACATTACGCCTGTAATCCCTGAAGAGGTAGGCAGAGGAGTGTAATACGCTCACACATTTATTTTCACAGGTTAGGTTTTCGTCCCACTTTGCAATGGGAAGTGAGTTTTTTATCGGGCACAAATCCGGACTTCGAGTTACTACTAGAAATTCTACGTTATAATAATCCAATATGACCTGACGCGGGATTTGAACCCAGGACCTTTGGAATAGGAGTCACGCTTGCCACCACTCGAGAAACGAGGGAGTCAAGAAACAAATAGATAATGACAATTACAAAATATGCTGATAAAAAATACTAGATCAGTCCAAAATTATTGGCACATTTATTTTATACAATTTTACAGTATTTTTTTACACACGTACTTTAGTTACAAAAGTATTTGACACGTTTCTGTTTAGTGATTATATGTAGGTAGATTGTAATGTGTCGCAAACAAATTCTTATTAAATGTATTGAAAAGTATCTTAAACAAACTATGAGGGCCTCTCAAATCGAAGGTACTTCAGTTTGAGGAAACGCTGGCAATTCCTGTGAAAAATAAACAGCAACGAAGCCTCAAAACACCTCTTTATATTCCAAGTGACAAAGAGAAGCTTAATCAGTGGAAGGAATTGGGATTTTAATAAAGCAAGTCGTCCCCTCGATTCGAGTTCTTTTGACTACAATAAATCCAAAGGTAACAATGGTAGGGAAAACAGAAAAAACTTATACATTTTTTCTCTTATCATATTTTTACTCCGGCGTTATTCATCTGTCAGTTGGAGAAGTGTAACAAATACGAGTGTCCTTGTACTCTACATCCGATAATTGAATTAGATCGAGATTTTAATAGAAAAAAGCCCAAGCAATTCATATGGCCGAGTATGACTAAGTCAACATAATTGAATGTAGCGTTTTTCCCCTCGCATAAAATATTTAATGACACTTGTATTTTTAATCTATCATTTGTATAGAATAAATGTGACTTAACTGTTTTCAATTTCTTTTTATTTTAATTCCGATTCATTTTTTGTATTCACTATTGCTTCGAGTTTCTTATGTTAATTTTTCGTGCTTGTTATTTTAATGTTATTGTGTTGTGACTGTTATATGAGTAGTTTTCCTTTTACAAACACATAAATCGTATTTATAGAAAATATTTTTTTTTTTTAGTTACTTTATGTAATAATTTACTACTTCCGGCCAGGTGTGATGACAACCTGCGAAAGGCACAGACAGAAGCTGGATGCGACAAGCCAAGGACAGGGCGCGATGGCGCTCTCTGGGGGAGGCCTATGTCCAGCGGTGGACCGAGATAGACTGATGATGATGATGTAATAATGTGATATATTCTTCTACCGTTATGTAAATAAATATGTATTTTATAATTATCACCTCATTATAAATGCATTTATTAGGTGGTCACAAAAAAAATCTTGTTCCAATGCTTCAATTCTAAATAAAAATGAAATTCTAAAGTGATCAAGTTTTATTAATTTAATGCAGTAAATTAATTATTTTATTAATTCCTGATTGTTTAGAAAGTATTAACTGAAAGCAGAATGCACACTGCAATAGTTAGTTTTGTTTAAAAATGGAGGTAATTTCGTTTCTAGACTTCTCCTAAACCCATTGCAACACATACGTTTATTCAATGAACACCTTCCAACATTCTAACTTTATACGTAGTGTACGCATTATAACTTAGCGTATATACAATTAAAAGTAGCTGAGGATGCGTTCCACAAATATGGCCCGAATTCAGAAACCGGATATGGAATGGTAAACCGGATATGGAAAACCGAAAAATGGAATGGTAATTAATATAGAATCGTAGGGGATACTTACCAAGTTTCGAGAATCAAAGCAATGTGTATGATAAAATAAAAGAAATTTGTCGAGAAATTATCAATTAAAATCCATCGTTATTATGAACTTTAGGCACTGATTTAAATAATTTTGTAATGTTTTCCTGTTTTGCCGCTTTTAAAAGGTCTTTTGAATCAAATCTTTCAATTTAGATGTTACTCATTCGTTTATTTCCTTACATTCTTTGCAAAAGCTGCCGCGAGATGTGTCCTTAGTATTCAAAGGTTGCCTATGCGTTAATAAGTTCCTTATGCGTTGATTAGGAAATGAATTTTATTTTCATACCCGCGCACAGTAAAAACACGTATAAGGAATTTTTACTGTATTACAAATTAGACGTTGCTGAATGAGAAAGCAAAAATATCGTACAATTATTATACGATGCCAACCTTAATTACTGGTATTCATTAGAGTTTTCAATCTGTATGAAGTAACTGAGTTTTCCAGTGAAGGCATCTCGGCTGTAATTACGGCGATAGCCGAAGATGAATCGCTCTAATGACCGCTTACCGCCCTGATTGCCGACTGCAAGAGGTTCCCTTTGTGATCACATTGCATTTTCTATGATATGAATGGCATTATCCGCTGATTATTTTATCTATCTCAATAATATCTTTAGTAGGATAGGAATGAATGAATATGACATGAATTACCCATTATTTAATTTTATGGAAATATCATTGACTTGTTACTAAAATTACGTACGCACGCACGCACACACGCGCACGCGCAGCCACACGACCACGAACAGACACTCGCACTCCGGGTTAGGCAAAGATCACAACTCATAAAACATAATATTCTTTAATAGGTGCCTGTAGACGGCCTCGTTGGTCGTGTTGGTTGCAAGTGCGACTGCCGAACGAGTGGTTCTGGGTTCACGCCTGTAATCCCGGAAGATGTAGGCAGAGGAATGTAGAACACTCCCACGTTTCACCAGTTACGTTTAGGTCCCACTATGGAATAGGTGGTGAGCCTATTGACATACGCCGGGCACATATCCAGATTCCGGGCCACTAATAAAAAAACTAAATTAGAAAAAATTATTAGTGCCCGACCCGGGAATTGAACCCAAGACCTCTCGATCGACAGTCGCACTTGCAACCTACACGACCAACGAGGCAGTAACAATAAAATAGATTTCTATATTCACAAAATCAGACATCTGTCAGTTACATCATTTTTGCTTGTCCAGAATATTATCTAATGCGCGATAACAGCTATTAAGAAAATACAACCTTTTGAAATTTCAACCCTTTCATACTGTAATTGATTACGTAGACCCTTGTATTTGAATAAAACTTTCCGTTTTCTTTTGAACTTACTTTGTGGGTGAATAAATGGTGTAGGATATATTATATATTTTAACAATCATAATTTATTAGTTATTATAACACGTATATTATTGTAATTATTTTTTACAGTTTAAACACATTATTGTTGTCTTACTACATATAAGTAGAGTAATCAACACGATTCAAATTAGTTAAAAAACACAAAAAACCACATGCATTGTAAAGATGAAATGAAGAATTGTTTGAAAATTATTATTTTTTTATTTCCTAGTTTAAAACTTCTGATGTTTTATATGTAGGTATATAAAATAATTTCATTATGATTTAGACACGAAAGTGAATCATCGCTATTAAACATCATCAAAAGACAAATTGATTTATTGTGATTTAAACATTAGATTTATTTTGATTTAAACATCAAACAGATTAATTATGATTTAAACATCAAATAGATTCATTGTGATTTAAACATCTGTAAGTAAAATCTTGATTTTGGGGAAATAAAAAGCAAATTCCTGCTTTGTAATTGACTGCAACTCAATAAATATTCTAACTAGGACGGAATGGATATTTACGTTCGTAGTTCTGCTTGGACTGGTCATCTTGACTTTGGAGGAATTGAGCGGTAAATTACAAGCGAGTTCTTGACGGATGTTGCGGAGTGGATTGATATAGCGCGGGTCTGCACGGGAATATTCGACGTCGACGAAATTTATGGGGGATGAAATATAATACGCGAACTTTATCGTGATAGGAGATGAGAATTCAGGTAGCAAAGTGTACGAAGGTAATGAGAACATGCAACGTTACCTTTGTATCAACCGAAGAGACAGGTAGTGAAGTAAACTGCCGCGTTTCACCGGTCACGTTATACGTCTCAAAGCGGAATAAGTGGTGGGCTTATTGCCATAGAAAGCAGTAAAAATAATTTTATCATTTATATGTGTGAAAATAGTTAAAAGGAATGAATGATGAATGTAAAAGAAATACGTCAGGTCTGTAAAGTCAGAGAGATTTTGCACTCTATGCTCTCTGCCTACCCTGTGAAGGAAGTGGCGTAATTATTTAATAACGATAATGATAATAGTCATGAATCGTACTGTTATATAGAGAGGTGCATCTATAAAAAAATCATTGCAAAGCGATATTGATTCTGTGAAATTCCGGTCGGTTCAGATAGCAGACTAACGGAAACTTCAGTTAATCGGATTGAAAAGTTTAAAAGTTTCTAATAAAACACGTCGTGTATAAAATTTGCCGGCTTCAGAACTCGTCTGCCAGTTAGCCCTTATTATTATTACGAAATTGAGGGACGGTGAGAGTTTTTTGATAACTTGCGTAGCGCAGGGCTGTAACCGTTCATATTTACAAACTAATTTTATAAATTAGAAACTTAATTTCATGAATGAGATTGTAATGAATTTTCACTTGGTTTTCACTAGTTTTGAACTCTGAAGAAGAAGGCGGGTTATTTAATAACATAATTTAATTTAATACCTTATAACATTCTTACAAATGCAATATTTTTGTCGGCGTTTTCTACTTTTCGCAATGTAAGTTATAAGCCGTTACAAAGTACAGTTGAAGAGCTATGAGTTTTTTTATCGATCCTTTTATCGTTCTACTGTTGGAGCATGGGTCTCTTCGCAGAATAGAAAAGTTGAGGCGATAGTCTGCGGCGCTGGACAAGTGCGGGTTGGCAGACTTCACACACCATACAGAACAGATTTTTTATGAACTCTAAGATGTGCAGGTTTCCTCACGATGTTTTCCTTCACTATTTTATAGCAAGTGCTATTTAAACTGAAAACGCACATTTTTAAGAGGTGCGCGCTAGTATTTGTACCCGGTCTCCCGGAGTGAGAGGTCGAATTACAAACCACTAGGCTATCAGTGCTTTGCTATGAAATTATTAACCTATAAAAAGAAAATGAATTTTAATCATTTATTTACGCTGGGTTAAGCGGACTGGTCCAGGCCGCGTACAAAGCACAGAATATATTTTAAAATAATAAAAAAAATTCAAGCGCGATTATTCATGAATTACCTAATTGGGATACCTGTGATTTCATTTGTGCACTAAAAGTTGAGGTTTTAATATAGGTAATATTCAAGTGGAACTGACTGGAATAGACGAAAATACCTAAAAATGTAACATCACCCTTATAATTCCCGAAAAGGTAGGCAGGGGAGAGTATTATATTACGTCGTTTCAACGGTTACGTTTTCGTCACACTATGGAATAACAGGTGAGTCTTACACCGGCACATATCCAGACTCCGAGTCACTACTAGAAATTCTAAGTTAGAAAAATCCAATTGTACCCGAATCGGAATTTAATCCCAGGACCTCTCGATGTAACCACTCCATTAACAACTCAATCAGAGTCTGAAGACAAAGCTCTTTTTTCAAAAAATTGGCATAACAAGCAATTCTAACATTCAGCTATAACCAAAATAAGAACAATGGTAAGTTTTTCAAGGGGTAAGGAGAGGGTACCAAATGCCAAATACCGCTCGCCTTACGGACGATGCAATGTAGTGTAACAAGGAATCTCAACGCGAGTTCCATCGGAAATCATTGTTAAGTTCAAATGAAGTTTCCAAGTAGTTTTTCGCCACGTGCCAACCCTTACCGGCAGCTCGTTTAAATTCCACGTAAAGGACGCCGATCTCAATCAAACTTCTCCGTCTAAGCATAGGGCTTTGGCGAACAGTTCCTTAACTTATGCAAAAACGTGTCTTCGGGTAGTTGGTCAGCGTAATTGCTCTACAAATATTTTCAATTTCCATTCATTGGGAGAGTGGAAAACTTGCATTCCTGTTTTCTGTTTAATTAACTTTAAACATTTTTAAATCGTGTTCTTTTGTAATAAGTTTGAGGAATAGTAGACATGCGTATGTAATATTAATATTACATGTAATTAATATGTGATATTAGTGTATAATTATTGTCTTTCATAGCCTAAACTTAACATTTTTTTTAAACGAAATTTTTTTAAACGTTAAATGAAGGTATTGTAATGTTTTTAAAATACGGGAATATTGTCTAAGAAGTAAATATAAAGGGCGCTACTAAATTTAGATTTTCTAGCAGTGGCTCGGAGTCTTGATATGTGCCCGGTGTATGGCAATAGGCTCACCACCTATTCCATAGTGGGACATAAACGTAACTGGTGAAACGTGGAACCGTTTTGAATTCCTGTGCCCACCTCTTCGGGGATTACAGGCGTGATGTCATGTTTTTTTTTTAAATCTAAAACAAAGCAATCGTAATCCATCCAGTAAGCAGATCGGTATCATTTTGTTTATGTACATAGGTAATTAATCTCGGCACCATTAGGCACATGGTCGTTTGACCCCAAGATGGGTAATCCCTCTGTTAAGACGGACAGGTGGCTAATAAACTACGAACATTCTTCTATATAGACTATATTACATTTAGACACGGAAAACATACTTGTACTGAACACACAAATACTTGAATAGGGTGAGAGTTCAACCCCCTAAACGGTTCGTTTTACTAACAACGGAGGGCTAGTAAAATACCTTATATAAAGCAATAACTATTTATACATAGTAATTTTTATCTAAAGAAAAATTTACATAAACTAGATCGAACCTTTAGTTCAATCGATCAAACAAAATGTATTAACGCCTTTCGCATAATTCGCACCGCATCCGTCAAACTGCTCCAAGGCACATTGCAATCCCCATAGCTTTCATGTGCCAAATTTATGGGGGATGTATCCATCCCCCATAACTTTCGTCGGCTAAGGATAGTAGGTAGTAATCCGCGAGACTTCGCCTGTCAAGAATTCAATTCAAATTTATTGTCCAATACCGTAAAGTTAAAATGACCGATTAAATATTCCACTATACGCATTTTTATTGATATTTTGTTCACATTTATGACTTGTGTTATTGTTCTTCTAGTTTTTTAAATTTCATTTACTAGTCATTGAGACAGTGGTTCAGCTGGCTGGATCACAGGTCAGGTACTGGCTGATGGGAAAGTGAGAAGTCTCCGAAATCGTCGCATGTGTATGAAGTGAGAGATGAATACGGAAATAGCACTTTAGCGCAGTAAGTATATATATATATTTCGCGCGATGCTCTATGTCCATAGGCGACGTTAACCACTCACCATCAGGTGGTGCGTCCGCCTGTTTGTCAGGCTGAATATAAAAAAAAATGTCTTCCATTTAATTGACCGAGCGTGGAAATTTAGTAGCATTGCTGTTCGTATACACAGTTGTTAGTTTAGACGTGTGTTATTTAGAGTAATTGTATGACATTTAGTTTTTTCTACGATTCCCTCGACACGTAAGCATTTGTAGGGCGAGGGATTGCCTGAATGACGATTGGGTGAGTGGTGAGTGAACATAAATGCTGTGGAAGTGAGGCGCTCCTTGAGTAGAACTATTATGCTTACAGATGTCACACTGAGTGAATGTGATCTTGTTGTAGTTAAATTCGTGTATAATATGTTTTTTTTCTATTTTTCCTTACTTCACAATGTTAGCACTTACACTTATATATGATAATGAAATTTATATAGATTTTTCAAAATATTATTTGTTACATTTTTCAATACAATATATTTTAAATATCTCCATGATTATTCATCATTTTATAACTTTACTTTTGGTTATTAAACAAATTTGGTAAAAAAAATTGGTAAAAAACTTTATCTACCAATCAATTATTGGAGCAAATCGATTGTAAATCAGATATTCAACAATTATTTCTTAAAGGCAAATTATCATCCTAACGTATCATCCTAATTTCACGTCTGTAATCCCCGAAGAAGTAGGCGGAGGAGTTTAGTACACCTCCACGTTTCACCAGTTACGTTTACGCCCCACTATGGAATTGGTGTTGAGCCATACACCAGACACATTTTCAGACTCCGAGCCACTACTAGGAAATTTAATTTCATTCAAAATCAAGACAACCAACGCGGCAGTATTTTTTTTAAAATTAAAGCTGACGTCTCTTTGATTTCATGGTCATTTATGTTTTCCATATTTTTTACTGATATCTTATCCTTTTAAGTGCGTTACTAAAAGTGTATTGTAAGATTGAGCAATACCACATTCAATTTTAACTGGGCCCGTAAAATATTTTTAATATTAACATGAGAACAAAAAGCAGAACAGGAATAAATTCCCTTTATCGTCTGTGAACAGGACATTTTGATCCAATTGAGTCATTTCTCAACCGAAACGTATCGAGTGCGTACCGTTTGAAGGATAAACGAATCTTTCTATATACGTCAATAAAATGTCCCCGGGATAACACGTTGTCGAAACAAAACTGGAATTTTATTATGACCATTATTTGGGTTTTAAGGGAAACCGTAAATCCATAATGGATATTCGTTGTCGGGCGCAGAATGGTCGTGAAAAAAATGACATTCGGCGCGGGTGTAACGGTCTTTTGTCGCATTCGGTCTTAGCGCAAACGTGTCGATTATGTGATAAAGGGAAGGCTGGAAACCAATACATATAATCGGTTGCTTAACACGGATTCGAAGCATCGTTGAATATTTTTGTAGAGTCATAGGAATTCAGTGATGCATCTTCTTAATTCTATGATGAGGTGGCATACGGCCGTGGCTAATAAAATGTTTAAATTTGATTACCGATTGATTGATATTGAATCTTCTTTACATAGTATAAAATGAAGCCGCTTCCGCTGTCTGTTCGCGTAGATCTTTTAAAACTATTCTACGATATTTAATGCAGTTTTCAGCAATAGATAGTGAAAATAGTCACGCCGGTAAGTTATCTATGAGGGTCAGTAGATGACAGGTGGTAACAAGTCGCGTTATTCCTAGCAAAGAAATGTGTTCCAGGTGTATGGTTGGTCGACTATACATCTGGATTTTCCGATAACCAAAGAGATAACCGCATACAGCATACATAGCATACAGCGGTATGCTGTAATATGTAGTTCCCAATGGTAATTAAATGTAGGTACTTATTTTTTTATTTTTACGCCAATACTCTGGACATGTTTGCTAATAAGCAGTGATAGCCTAGTGGATTGAAGTTCGACCTCTCACTTCGGATGACCGGGTTCAAATCCTGGCGTGCATCTCTTAAAAATGTGCGTTTTAAGTTTAAATATACATACATATCTTCACGCCAGGTCCCTTGCGGGGTAGGCAGAGAGCACAGAGTGCCAAA